>JAVJIF010032293.1:0-120905 GCA_038442645.1 Agave tequilana
TTTTCGATGGCTCGCAGAAACTCTTAGTGAGCGCCCCGCAGCCCGCTCTGAATAACAGCCGCCACGGCCGGGAGAAGGGCTATGGGGTTGCCATGAGCCAGGAGCACCGCCGGGTACACCACGTCAGCAACAATGACTTCATGTGGCAGCGTGGGCACCACACAGCGCTTCAGCCACGCATCAGAAAGCCCGCCAACAGCGCCCGATCGGAGATAGGGGTCCGGGCTTGATGGTGAAAGCTTTCAAAAACCAAGTCAGGGTCGAAACCGTCCTCGTTCGACTCCGTGGTGTAAAAACTGTCAGGAGCCTGGTCGATCCTGTCTTCAATCTCCCTATCGGAGCTGGGAGCCAATCGAGTTATCCGATGGTCTTTGGTGTTGACGTTGTTGAACAAGTAACTGGCCCAAGACAGTTGCTTGACCCCTGCGACCGCCATTTGGTTATCTGGCCGCAAATGTGGAAGTGACATAGCACTTCCCAGTAGGTCTCATATATGAGGGGAAACTCCTCCTTCAAATGGTGAAGCTCCACCGTGGTCGGGACATATTCCTCATAGGGAATGTCCCCTGTCGACAGCCCCGAGACCTCATGCAGCTCGTGCAGAGCAAGGCCCATCTCCCCGACCGGAGTGAAGAACGTCCCCGTCAAAGAATTATAACGCTCTAGAATCCCGAAGAAGTTCTGAGAGCTTTGAGGGATCCCCCACTGCACGGCTCTGACCGCTGGGTACAGTCCCACACGCTTTAGCAGATCCCCGAGCTCGGTGAGGACAAAGCCGACCATCCTGTCCCACCAATAGTTCTCCGTGGAACGGACCCACCCCGGTGCACGGACCCAACGGGATAATCACCCTCCGCCTCCATGAATGCGTTGAGGAAGGTAGTGCCAAGTTGTGGTATCTCCCCAGCCGGAACATCGGACTTGCGCGACCCAGGGAAAAGGCCGATAACTGACCTGTCATGGCTATCATGACGGTACACTTTGTGGGAGCCCAAATCACCGAGAGTAATCTCAGGGACATATCGAGAGAGGTCCCATTCCATCTTCCGAGGGACGGACATGTGCTGGAAGTAGGACAGCGGGAACATCCTCTACATGTTCGGAAGAAAGAATCTTCCACCCCTTATTTGACGGAGCCATTTGTAAGTCCCGTCATATACGCTATGGCCGCCATCGTGGATACGATCTCCGAAGAAGAAGGCAGGCTTCTCCAGTTTGATGCCAGCCGTTGCAAATGCTGCATCAGTCATAAGCACCCGAAGAGTCCTCATGTCAACATTTGAGAGCCTCTCCCCACGAGCCTGCGACTTATCAGCTGTCACAGGAACAGTCCTTTGTAACACAAAGGTCAAATCCCGGTCAGCACCCCCTACATGTCCAAAATGGCGCTTCTTGGCGAGTGAAGTAGCAGGGTTTGGCGCTGCAAAAAGAAAAGGACACGTAGTTAGATACTCTATCAAAAAAAAAAAAAGCTAAGTGTTCATAATCCGAACGCAGAAGAGACACTGGACGCAGAATCCGCGTCCAGACCTGCGCATCCACGCAGAAGAGACACTGGACGCAGGAATTATCAAATCCGCGTCCAGACCTGCGCATCCACGCAGAAGAGGCACTGGACGCAGGAATTATCAAATCCGCGTCCAGACCTGCAGGATCGGCGTCTCCACAACATTCTCCTTGATGTCACTTCTGGGGTGCGAAAAGAAGGGAGTTATCCACCTTAACCCTTCCATCACCATAATCGCCAGAAGTTAAGGAGGGTAACTCCCTTCCTTTCACATCCCCAGATGTCAAAATGCTTGGACTCGGGTGCCAGATTCATCAAAATCAACAGCTGATGAAACAGAACGCAAGGATCAAATCCGCGTTCTGTAAACTAAGTCCGCGTCTGAACCCTTCACAATTAGAAAATATTCTAAGTGAAGAATCTGAAGCGCAGGACCCAATGGCGCGAGGGTCCAAACCCGCGTCATGGTTATCAACCCAAAGACTGCGTCTGGGAATCAAACACGATTTAAATTCGTGTGTTAAAGGTTCTTAAAGGTTCTTTGAACTTCCTTTAATGGCGAACTTCCGCCTAAAAGGCATTTACCTTGGAGACCTTGGAGAACAACATCCTGCGCAGAGGAGGAGCTGCCCCTCCGGGCCTCGGCGACGGTCGCCTTTGAAGAAGAAGCAATCGGCTTGGTCTTGGGAGCCATGGCCAATTCGATCCGAGGTTCAAACAGATGAACTGAAGAGGAAGTTCTCTTTCTTAATCTTATCAGCGAGTGCGTTCGGAGAAGAAGAGGAATCTTCCCACTGTGGCCTTTTATAGGCGCAGGGATTCGCGAAGATATGCAGCGTATTCTGCAGCGAATCTCTGTTCGACGCGTGGAACAGAATCACTTTAACGCACAGAGAAGATCATGCGCCACGACCCTGCACGAACCGTCGCTAGACACGTGGCACGGATCATTTAATGCGCCAGGAAATTCGCGCGCCAAAGGTAAAATCCCGTCGGTTCCCCAGGCCAACTGGCAGCGCAATCATGACATGGCACGGACTCGCACCCGACGGCCATGTCTCTTTGATGGATATGCCCCGTCAGTATCGCCATAAATGCGCCAAGACAATCGCATCTATATTCAAAAGATGCGTCTCTCCGGAGTTCGCGTCTTCAGCTGAACATCGCGTCTGCCTTATGAAGATCAGTCGCGTTTCCGTTGCCAGAAGGTCGCGTCTTACTAAGAAGTCGCGTCTTTAAAGCAGCCTCATCTCCGCTTTTCAAAAAGGAACCCGCGTTCAGTCCCTGCTTCTGCGAATCAGTTCAACAGTACACTGACACAAGCAGACGACCAACCACTCCTGGCTTAAAGCGCGCCAGTGACAGGCTAAAAGCAATCGGGGAGGTTTAGACTGTGCATCTAGACACTCAACATGATCAACTCTGGGGGCTTCAAAGAGTTCAACAGTACACTCACGAAGACCAACTCCAGATAAGATTAAACCCGGAGCATCAACAGTCCAGTCATGAAGGCGAACTCAGCTAGAGTCCAAAGTATTTCGAAATCCGTCCCAGTTAACTGCGGAATATCGAAAACTTTAGAGGGGGTTCTGTAGGCTGTCTAAAAATCACCAAGCCAAGCCACCAAAACGCAGAGATCCAAAATCCAGGCGCAAGGCTAAATGTGACAATCAAGACGCGAAAGTCTCAACGCCCGCGTCTCAGCATCAAGGCGCGTTGGCTCAGCGCCCGCGTCTCACAGCATCAAGGCGCGTTGGCTCAACGCCCGCGTCTCAGCAACAAGGTGCCCGCACCTTGGTTGCAACCACCCCGATTATGGCGCCATCCACTACCAATGTAGCGGGGAAGTTGGCCCTCATCGTGGAGCACTTTTAGGGGGCACGATCACCCCCTAAAAACCCTATAAATAGCCCTGTCACTATTGAAGAGGGGTCGGAGGGGGCGATAAAAAAAAAGGAGAGATCATCAACAGAGAGAGAGCTCGACTCTTCAAGCCAGCTTGCCGCGTACAAGTTGCTCTTCGCCTACCTTCTCTTTTAGAGTTTTGGTGGACGGGGCTGAGTTACTCCCTCTACCTGCCAAGGAGAAGATTTCTCGACGGTACTGACGGTCATCTGGTCAACGGAGAACAAGATTCACTCTCCACCGCCACACGAAGAACCCAGCACTAAACAAGGGGGAATTCAAGATTCAATATTCTCCCTCCCTTGTAACCGGAAGATTAGCCTGTTGTAATTTTTCATCTGATTCAAGGAAAAGTTGCTCCAGTCCGCTTTTACAGTTTTCCGCGTCCAACACTGTTGGGTCGAAAGGGTGCATCCTTTCGTTGGGTTCGAACCTATTGGTCCCTCATGGAAAGCTATATATAGCCCTCCATATTCTCAATTGAAATACACACAACTACAACACCAATCTTCTCTTCTCTCTCTCTAAATTCTTAACAGCAAATTAAGTTTTGCGGTTTGAATTAGGAAGTAGAGTTCTGAAGTGAAGTGACTTCCAAAAGGGAAGTGGGAAATCAGTAACTCGGTTTCCGAAGCGACTTCCAACGGAGATTCTGCAAAATTGTTCTGAAAGAGGAATCAGAAAATTCAACATATTCTTTTATAAGAATTGTTGTCTGAATCTGGTACTTCTGAAGAAAGATATTCTTCTACCTTCCATCGTCCTCAACAGTGGGTGCTCCTCCAGAAGAGTAAAGGCAAATATTCGTTTGAAATTTGTCCTTGTACCGCTGCTTCAACGATCCTGTGAAGGTACTGGTTGACTACGGTTCGACCGTACGGTGATTTGGTAGTGCTATCCAAATACCGTGAAAGAGTGTTGTATCTTGGGAGACCAGCGTCCATTATCCCGTTAGCACCGGTGCGGGGGACGTAATTGTCTTAAGGAGATTCGCTATAAGCGTACCTCACTCTAAATACTGTATAAGTGGATTAAGTCCTTTATACAGGAGATATACTTTATAGTATATCGAGACTGACTTGGATTCAGTCTAATTGGTGCTTTAACCAAGGAAGGAATTGAAAGGTGGTTCTTAAATTAAGGAACGTTCTATTGAACGGAAAACCTCCCACCTGATATTTGCCGACCTGGCCAATTAGATTGTTGATATCTCAGTGATATTGATTAGTTGTCAGATTGATTCTTGTTAAGCAGAATACCCAACAGTTATCATCCAAGTTCTTTTTCTAAGAGCCGATTCTTCCGCACTGTCAGCAGTGAACCGCTATAGAAAAGCCTCTGAGGTAATAATTTTCTCAACTTAATTTGTGAAAGAATTAACTTTATTGTTAATTATCAGCAAAAAAGGAAAGCATCAAACTGTCCTCATCTTCAATCTCCCACTGAAGACGGCAGTGGGCTATGGTCTACAAACCGCCAACTGGCATCTGCTTGTGCTTTGCTTTTAACCAGAGGCCAAATTCCTTTTGTCTCCACTTACTCTCTGTGCTACGTACAAAAACTCCATTCGTACTTGAATGTCCTTGAGCAAGAAAGTCAAGCTGATTAGTTGCACTCTTGAGGTGACCAAATGAGAGAGAGAGAGAGAGAGAGAGAGAGAGAGAGAGAGAGAGAGAGAGAGAGAGGATCATATTCCAATCACTTGTAGCCATGGGTTTTCAATTGCGATTTTAACTAGAAAAAGACGATCCCACTAACAATGAGATTATGGGAGCATTACTCATCTTATGCTGATCAATTAGCTAAAAAGTAAGAAGATATCATAAAACCCTTTTGCTAGCTCAGGGGAATATCCTACACTTTTTTGACGTGGGACAATGGATGAAAGTTTAGAAAATCCCATTAGAGGTAAGCTGGGGTTTGGTCAACAAACAATAACAAAGTGCAAACCAAGCAAAGACTTGGACTCTGGAGCAAGCTGACTAATATTAGAGAATTCCGTACAAATTAAGCCCATTTTGGATTTTTCATCGCCACCTTAATGTGGGAATTTAGAGTTGTTGCTTCGTCTATGTATCACATATGTCAACAATTAAGTGTAGTTGAGGTAGTTGATGATGACCCAATTTGAAGCACAAAGCCATTGCAGATTAATGCCTGCCTGAAATACGAGAAGTGCAAGCAGCTGGCAGCACAATTGCAGGAGATTTACGGCGCCTATGTGATTTAGTCATATTGTTCATGCTCATAGGTTTGCTTTGCTTTGAGGTAACCTTTAGGATTCAACTATGTGTGTCACTACAATCAACAATATTAACTAATGCACATTTGAAAGAGGTTACAGGCAATTGTCGCAAAAGATCATAAACCTTGGTCACCATACTCTATAATTAGATGCGAATTAAAGTAGTTCAAAGTAGGTTAGAACATCTAAACTTTGAGCATTGCACGCGTGCATCCTACGCTTTCAAGCTTCAAGCCACTAACATTGAAAACTTAGTTAAGTTCTAGCCCTAATGACTTTCTATGGCTGAGATTAATACACTGTTAAGCATGCCCCTTTTCTTCAACCATGGCCTAATCCTCTTCTTATTCATCCTAAACTTAGGGTTGAAATTGATCACATTCTCAATACCAGCTCGTTAACATGGCATACAGGTCTCACATATGTAAGAGTGAAAGTCAACATAAGCAATGAAGTTATGAAACATTATAATTGTGTGATCCACAAAATTTCTCCATAATTCAGGACCCATGCATGATATTGATTTAGACACGTCTGATTTACTTGATTGTTAATTTTTCTCTTCAACTAATTACCCCAGTGTTCAAACAATGTCTGATTACATATGCATTATGAATTTTGCGAGAAAGAACACAATTTAGTAAAATGGAGAAAATGAACTAATATTATAATTATTATCAGGTATAAATTGAACCATTTTATTCTTCATTAAATCCATGGCCTCCTTCGCTCAGATTGTTAATCAGGAAATTTTTTCTGACTGAAGTCATGTGGAACAGGAGAAACTAGTGAAAGAATGGCGTAACAACTAATTTACTAAATATTTATTTAAAAGGGAAATCTAAAAGGAAATTATATATTTTTGTGAGCTTTATTAAGAAACTTCTTGAAAGCGAATTAGCTGTGTCTCAAAAAAGAAATACGGCAACAACAAGAAGGAAGTTGATAACGTTACTCAAAACATCACATTCATCATATTATACAAGAAAATAAAATGAAATTTTTGCAACATATATTTATTTTTTATCTAAATTTTAGATAAATCTGAGTACAATTTGACAAGTCAAATTACCTCTATTGCCAGTTGAAGAATGGATTAACAAAATCTTTTGATGCTTGCTTGGAAATAAATTTCCACAATCTTGATGATAGTAATAAGTAAAGAGCAAAAACTAAAATATGCTTCAAATAACCAAGGGTTCAAACTTGATCCTTTGAAATCTAGAATATCAAAGGAAATGATCAAGACTGCCAATAAAATAAAAAAATAAAAAAACTTGTACAGACCCTTTTTCGCCCATCTTACGAAGCCGCATGAACAACACGTGGAGTCCTACTACTGTTTGATCAAGTCGTGGTCGATTGGTTTCCTGAGCTGCAATCCCAATCCAGATGCAGTCACTAGATGTTTACATGCACTATGGCCCCATGCACCTAGATGCATGACCAGGTTCATCCCTCTCTTTGACGTACAATACTAAAAATTTATTAGGCTTTTGCTCTCACTAATAATTTGAGCTAAAGAAGGGATAAGGATCACTTGGTAGCCTTTGAATAATAAAGGCAAGATAGAGATGTGGTCTTGTTTTGTAGAACACTGAAGAAATGAAGATGCTGCATGCATATGGCCCTCTTGCTTTCTGGTACACTTTGTTTTCTTGAATGTGTGTTTGAGGGATTTGAGAGCCAGTGGATTCGAAGTCAAGTGGGTTTTCTCTTCCTCAAAAGAGGAAACTCTTTCTCTTGTGTGAGTGTGTGGTGCTCCTTTTTGACCTGGTGTCCCATGCCTTGCTGCTGTTTATGGATGTAGGAGCCCAATAAAGGAAAGAGGAGAAAACCCTAGGTTCATGCTGCTCCTTCAACTGAAGTTTTTTCATGTTCCACTTGCCCATTATCTCTATATGTGACCCTCAAATGTTTACACATGAAATGGAGCATGCTTAGAATTTAAAAGATGGGGCACACAACAAGAATAGAAAACCCTAGAATTTGTTTGCCTACATAGTACAAGAAGATATTTTAGAAAAAAAGCACGGTAGCTAGCCTCACTTTCTTCTCTCTCTTTTGAATTTGAGCCAAACTCTTGCTTTTCTCTCATGCCTCCATGACTACAAAATTAGGTTTTGCATGGGAAAATGGGAAAGCAGTGGGCGGGTTTGGTCCTTTTGCTAACCACCCCCTTTTGTTTGTTTCTAGATATTCCTGCAATTAGGATAGGTAAGAAAATTTAGGTCAAAGAGACTAGGAATTTGAAGAAATACTGAAGTCAGGGCTCATAGTAGAGGACAAGTTGGATTAGGGGCAAGATTACGGGTTCGGTTCATGTGTGTGAGCCACACACACATACAATAAGGGGCCAATCCCGTGTTGACACGTGAATTGGATCTCTTATAATCTCTTATAATATGTGTGTGAGGCCCACACATATATCATATTATGAGAGATCCAATCCACGTGTCAACACAGGATTGGCCCTCTTTTTGTATGTGCGTGTGGCTCACACACATGAACCGAACCCCAAGATTACATAATATCTAGGGGAAAAAAACCTGTCTAGTTCTCTCTTATACTTGTCAATAATAAGTTAACTAGTTAAAATTTTGACTAGTCAAATCCTAGTAACTAATTAATATGACATTCATGCTCTTTAACAACAAGAGTGACCATTTAATGTAGGGTCAAGCATGAGAACTAGTCAAAAGGAAGCTTATATTGCTAACATTCAATAGCACATGGGAATTAAAATTGTAACATATTTAAAAATAAAATAGTAAAATATCATACTTTAAAGATAAAAGAGGTGGGGTGGCATTAATACATTAATATTACGTACTATGATTTCCAATATGTTTGGATTATTATCAAGGTGCATCCTCCTCCTTAAATTTCTTGCTACCACATCATTTTCTTTGTTTTTGGGGGGTGTGGATGATGACGGGAAGCAAACGTGTGGCAGCCGATATTTCAAATTCGTGGAGTTATCACCAACTTTTCGACGTGGGGACCCTCGGGGAAGTATGTGCGCGCAGTCATTGTCATCTCACTTTTCAGCGCCAGTGCGAGGATCACTCACACCAACAAGCTGCCCGGGTTCGGTTCATGCGTGTGAGCCACACACATTGTTCCTCTTATAATATTATAAGAGGTCAAAATTTTTTGAAGTTTTATGTCCCTAACACCCGACGTCATATTCACGTTTCAACATGAAATTGGCTTTCTTATAATATGTGTTTGGCTCACATACATGAACCAAATCCTTTCCCCTCTTAGTCAGGGTGGATCAACACCTATCTATCGTGCCGGGGAGAGATAAAACGATGAATGCGACTCGAGACCACAACCCGAGGTTGCTTTAAATAGAATATAATGTGTGTGTGTGTGTGTGTGAGAGAGAGAGAGAGAGAGAGAGAGAGAGAGAGAGAGAGACTCTCTCTCTCTCTCTCATACACACACACAGACCACATACTGCAATTGCATGCATGTCACAGTTGCACTGATAGCTCAACTTCCCCATTTGGAATTGGAAGCTTGCATGAGTCTCTTTTCAGCATTGGTGCTAATGACAAGCACTAATCCAGCTTTTTTGCTTAAGGGATTAATTTCCCCTTACACTCATCTTACGATTAGTGACCTCTGAGGGCCGGGGACCACACTGATTATCGAAAGCATCTTGGTTGGTGTGATGGAGCAATTAAGATTACCACTAGCACACTAATTATCGAAAAGATAACCCTGTTTAAGATAGGGTTAGGGGAAAAATATTGTTTGGTGGGTGAATATGACTTTTCGCGCATCCTTCGATCCTGTGTGGTTTGCAAAACAGCAAACACCATACTGAAACCAAAATGTTTACACTTGTTGTCCTCTCCCTTAGCTTGTACAAGTATTGCTACGTACCGAGAAAGCGGCAAACCCCGTCACACGTGCATGTCTACAAACTCGCCACGTGCCTGTTTTGAACCATCGCATGATATTTTGGAGACTGATTAGAGATGTAGTTATCCCCTGAATGAATGTCCTGTTAAAGACGTGTTTGGCCGCTAGAAAGAGAATGAGAGGAAAAAGATATGGATCCCCACGTGTCAGGTTTGATCATTTTCAGAATTTTGAGCTTGAAAATCTGACATTTATTATTTGATTAAAAAATTAATGTGAAAGAGTTTTTTTTTCTCAACCTCCACAGTAAACAAACACTTAAAAAAAAAAGGAAAAAAAAAAAAATACGGGACCCACAGTCTCACAGATACAAATAAAAAGTCTCCCACCAACTTTTAGGCCAAATAAAGGGCCTTAACATAACTCGCGTGCGGTAATAAACTTTAAAAAACAAATATTAATAAAAAAGCAGGGTAGTTATTAAATGGAAAAAAATGTGGTTAAATAAATAAAATAATGCGTACGTGGAACAAGAAGTCTTTATTGGGACAACAAACTCGGTTGTCCTCTTCGAGACGAGTCCACCTCACGATTTTAGCAAAGGAACCGGCACGGAGCCAATCAGAGACGTCCACGTACCCATTGAGTGTGCTTCCCCGACTCTGATGCCTACGTGTAAGGCAGTGATTAACTGTCCGCCAATCTGGATGTCCGAATCATTGGCCAGCTTCAGAGCTCGACGCGTGTCCGCCCGCCACCGGGGAGATGACGCCATCGTTGCTTCAGGGATCGACGCGTGTCCACTGCCACCGCGGAGATGACGCCATCCTTAACCAATCCCCGATCCTCCCCAGTGAGCAACCACCTGTAAGTCCGATTCTGCCCGCAACAAACTCTATAATTACGTCTGTATCCCCGAGACCATTTTTCTCACTAGCTGACAAGTTTCTCCAACCATAAAGCCACTCCCCTCCCTCTCTCTCCCAAAAATTTCAAAACCCCTCTCTCTCTCCCCCCTCTTCTTCCATTTTTCATCATCAAGAAAAAAAGAAGATAAAATTGTGAATTTGTGGAATTCAACAGATTAATATAATCATGTCGAACCCCACCACCTCGCTTCCACCGGGCTTCCGGTTCCACCCACGACGAGGAGCTCATCCTGCACTACCTCCGCCACCGGGCCGCCTCCGCACCCTGCCCGGTCTCCATCATCGCCGAGGTCGACATCTACAAGTTCGACCCCTGGGACCTTCCCGGTTAGTCTCGTGGTTCAGCTGCAGTTTTGGCTGAGAACACATGCATGTTCCTACGATTGGAGTAACAATTTTTTTTTTTTTTTTTTTAATTTTAGCCAAGGCGAAGTTCGGGGACCGAGAGTGGTACTTCTTCACCCCCGGGGACCGGAAGTACCCCAACGGAGTCCGGCCCAACCGGGCGGCTGCCTCCGGGTACTGGAAGGCGACGGGGACCGACAAGCCGATCCATGCAGGGAATGAGAACGTCGGACTGAAGAAGGCCCTGGTGTTCTACAAGGGAGGCCACCAAAGGGTCTGAAGACTAATTGGATCATGCATGAGTACAGGCTCGCTGAGGCTGGGAACAGTAACAGCTACAAGCCTATGAAGCTCAGGGACCATTCTATGAGGGTAAGATTAAATGAGATTGAATTATTCTGGCCCCTTAATCTTTGATTTTTAGTACTTCTTTCCTAATTCTTTACTGTTTTAACTTAACCATGATTAAGCCCACCGGGGGATGGTTAATGACCAAGTTGGCCCTTTGGGCCTAGGGTTAGTGCTGATGCATGAAGGTATTTAGATAGTGATATTTTTCTTATTCCTTTTCCTTTTTAATTTCTGTTGTTGCTTCGAGAAGAAAGAGATGTTGATAGGAGTGATTTAAGCAGATTTAAACAGGAGTTTAAAGTCCTTCAACCTTTTTTTTCCCCTAATTTCTTTTTCCTTTGTCTGAAAAAATCTATGTACTCGAGTCCATTTCATGATGTTTGCTGCCAGCATATCTTATTCCTATTCTTGATTGAATGAAGTAGACCTGTGACGTTTCCACTGTGAATCAAAAACATTTTAAACAATTATTTAATATGCACTCAATATACAAGGTTTTCATACTAATTAATCAAGGTATATTTCCACTGAATTTTCTCATCCTCAGCGCCATCTGCATCTCTTATAATTGGTGTGGTGTATATTCAAAAACATATACATCAGAAAATTTTCAGTTGCAACTCCTCCACTTTCATATATGTATTTCTGATCAAACTCTCACAACTTGCAGTTGGATGATTGGGTCCTCTGCCGGATCTACAAGAAGAGCAACAGCCTCTCCTCAGTTCCTCCTCTAATGGATCAAGAACAAGAGGATTCTGGCACCGAAGATGCCTACCTTCCATCCTTACAGAACATCACCCAGGAAAACACAGTCAAGCTCCCAAAATCATCCTCCATCTCCGATCTCCTCGAAGACTACGCTGCACTCTCCCACTTGTTCGACACTCAGCCCGAGTTCAGTTCTCTTTTGTCCATTCCGAGCTCGAGCCAACTGTTCATCAATGGCAACAACAATGGAAATGGCAGCAGCTACCTAGTTCCGCATCGCCTGGAGACGGAATCCCCTACTGTGCAAGACCAGAACAGTCCTTCGAAGCGCCAGAGAACCGCGGAGGGTTACCCCGGGACTTCGAAGAGGCAAAATGACCCATGCCTAGTTGCCAACTTCTCCTCCAACCAGTTTGATGCTTCACAGTACAGCTTCTTCAATCAGCAATTGATGTTGAACTCTCATTTCGGATTGCACTGAGTTCAGATATACCATTCAGCCTCAGATTAACTGATACCCAGAAGATAAGAGAGTACCAAAACAAAGAGAATGGAACTTTAAAACATGTATGCCCATTTGGTTATTTGAGGCTTGGAGATCTTTTTGTACATGGTAGAAAGTTTGTAGGGTTTGTATCCATTAAAGGACCTTTATTAATGGTGTCAAAAAGAACACATATAGATAGGAATTGAAAGATATTGGGAGGCTAGAGAGAGTGAGAGAGAATTGTTGAAGGGAATTCTTTGGGAAGGGTGGGCTGTAGATATTTGTGATACATGCATGACTTTTTCTTCTTTTATTTAATGAAAAGTGAGATGTTTTATTGCAATTTCATCCACAGTCAATTTTAACCCCCCCAACCCCCACCCAACCCACACACAAAAAAAAAACCCCACTTCAAAATTTTCATTCATTTTTTCTCAGTGCAAATCATTGGTGCGTGGGGACTAGTGCTTTGTCCAGGGCTGGTCATGAGTTCAAAGGTACTGTGATTGAAAGAGAAGGAAGGAGGCTAACTAGGGGCAATCCTTATCCAGAACTAACCAATAATTGGGCTCACACTGGAGACCTTTGGGAGACAGGGATAGGTTCACAACCCCTGAAGAGAATTAGGAAAATACTATTGGGCCAGCAAGGAGATTCTAGAGGGATTTGGAATATTCCAATAGTCTCTTATAACACACACACACACACACACACACACACACACACACACACCCTTGGCTTTCACTAGAAAATTCTTTAGTCAAGTAGAATATAAACTATAATGAGGGGCCCTAGATATATATCCTACTGGCCATGGTTAACTAAGCCCACAAGCATATAATATGATAATAATTAAAGAAGGCAGATCTTAGGAAAAGAGGAACACAAAGGTTGCTGGTTATGTTTTAAATTTTCAATATTATTTGCACATGCTAATGGTTTTTATTATTAAAATCATCAATATCAATTGGCAATATCAACAATATCAGCTATATCGGCGATACCAGTCCATATATTTGTCATTATTATAGGTTTAATATCACATTGAACACTTCAAAATTATATTGCCGATATATATTAGAATTAGTCGGATATTTGAAACCATGTCCCAGTTATATGCCAATTTATTATGCCCCACTTTTTCAGTTAAACAAGGCTAGCTTCTTTCATTGGCTTCAAATTAGAAGATATACCATTAATGCAATACATGTTTGATTAATGACTGAAATATCAAACACCACTAGCTATCAAGCTATCAAGGCCCCTTGTTTTGTTGCACTATGAGAGTAAATGGGCATAAAAGCAGGCATAGAAAAAAAAAAATGTATGGATGAGCTAGACTTTGCTAAATGTGGATCTGATGTGAACTAACATAATGCTTTATTGATAATTAACTGCCAATTATATCTTGACCTTATGCATAGTTATCATATTAGAGCCATGATCTAGTCACTATGTGCCTTTATCCCCTTCTAACTTTTTCTTAATATAATTATTACTTAACAAAGAAGAAAAAGATGGCGTAGTGCATCATGCCAGTTCATTGATTAGACTTTAACCATAGGTTATTGTGTGCATTATTATTAATTTAATTATTCGACTCTGATTAAACAATAATTGTTGCAGCTAAGGAAACATAAATGAAGAGTCCCTCCATATGACAAGAGTTATCTTTGAACATAACATATATTATCTTTGTATTCTGCATTAGGATATCTAAATTAACAAAGTGGTGTGCAAAAACTTTGGATTGAATGATGCAGAAGTTTATTATTAAATGACATGGCTAGATCCTTATCTGATAGATAACCTACACAGTCACTGGCCATCAGACTCATCACTAACTTGAGTTAACCAAATAATAATGGAATTCATCTGGTCAAGGTTGATGTATAACAGAAAGATATACCATTGCCTTCTCTTAATTGGTATACATGAAAGTAATAAGAATGTACTAGCAGTTTGTATCCGAAAACAAAGTATAGATGTTAGAAATGAAATGTTTAGCAGACGAGGTCTCCATTTGCTAGCTAGTATTCTGATTGGATATGTCATCAATTCTGTAGTTCTTTCATGCAATCTAGTTTAAATCAACCATGACACTAGTAGTAGATATACATAATACATACATACATGTGTATATAAAGTACAATACCTGGCTGAGCCTGAATTAAGAGTGTAGTTGGATTCTTGACAATAATGTTTTTATTAATATTGATGAACCCTTCTTGTATTGTATGTTTTGTTGCACTAACATGGTTGACATTCATACAAATCAATTATCATAATTTAATAAATTTTTACTAATCATAAAAAAAATAATTATTGTCTGAATCAAAACTACGCCTTAACCTGACAACTAAAACCCAAAATCAAATTAAAATTGATGGGGCTCCTTCAGCTTATTTGTGTTCAGACAGACCTGCAGGTAAAATAAGTATATTTAGGTTCCCTTAGTTGTTAACAAGTCTCAATTATGGGAGCAAGAGAAAAGAAAAGTGAGATATGAATCAAACCTAGATAAATAATGAGGATTCCATGAGAATAAAGATAATGCCATTCTTGGTAGTTAAACTCTCAAGCATATCCTTGATTGGCATAAAGAGTTTTCTCACATTGGACACTATAATCTAGCTTTTTATGTTCCTTTATCTCCGGTAGGTCATTTACCTAGCCTTTTCTCCTAATATAAATAATTTTCTACTCATTAAGAAGCTAAAGATGGCTGCTTTGCGTGAACCAAGGTGAATGGACCTTATAATTTGTTCAACACATTATTCAATTCAACTCGGTGTATGACCGCATCTAAGGAAACAAAGGTGAAGAGCCTCAAGAGATGACAGCTCATCTACAAAGCTAAAGGAAATCAAATTCTAGGTCCTACAGATATAAGCTAAGTGATTAGCATATATTCCCACGTGATGAAATTTTATATAAAGTAATCAAAAGCTAACCTCATGACCTGGTTGCATAACAAAAAGACAATGTTTGACATGGCACTGGGTTCTATATAATTAAAACCAGTGAAGATTCGGGTAAACTGCAGAACAAATTTATCAGTAGCTTGTGAATCACAGCTCACACTAACTTATAATAAAACCTGCATTATCCCTTTTTTAATATTGAGCTTTTTTACTTAATGACAAACAACTGATAGAAGTTCAAATGTTTTTTTTTTTTTTTTTTTTTTTATAGAAAAAGGCCGTTAGGTCAAGATAGGCTCCCGGTGTTTCATTAATAAGTCTTTAACGAAACAATCCCCCCCAAAAACAGAAGGGTACAAAGATGTAATGAAATAAAAATGATCCTTCTAAAAAAGAAAAACTCCAACAGTGAGCCACCGAACTTACAGACGTCTTGACGAAGTAGTCGCCATGCATCAGGCACCAATCCAACTCAGAAAGCGTTGCTGAGTTCTGACCAACCCGAACTGTCGACTCTAACTCCTCTCTAATGCAAACCGTTCACCTCGCTTCATCCTCAAAAAAATCTCATCCTCATTTGAGAACTCACTCCTCCATCTACATCCTCGTCGTTCCCATGCTTCTATTGTTGAGGCCCACTAGAGGGGAACCCAAAAAGTTTGCAAACTCAATTGGGACATTGTCGTGCATCCCCTCGCTCACAATGTTCAAAATCAAAAAGACGCTAATAATAGGATTGTGAGTTTGAAAAGCACTCCCGCTTGCCGAAGCCCCTACAGGACAAGGTGGGCCCCATAGTGAGATCCTCTCTTTAATTAAAGGGATCTAACCCGTGCTCGGCCCAATCAAAAATCCCCCTTTAATCATTGGGCTCGAAACCCTCTTTTCCCGCCGATTCAAATTAGAACCCACATTAAGTTTCAGGTCTTTAACCACAACCCGCTCAAGGAGTACCTCCTCTGTAGCAACACTGGCCCCACTCCCAAGCAGTCCTCAGTAGAAACCGCTACAGGAGATTCATGCTGCTTGGCACAAAAAATTCTGGCCCAACTCCAAGATTATTCTTATTAAAAGCATTAGCCCCATCCTCAATCAACGTAGCCGAGCCGTAGCTATCGGGTCAGATTTAGAATACCTGATACCTGCCACCTGCTCATTGAAATTCAAATTCAAACTAATACCTTGAGCTCCATCCCTGCCGATCCCTCTAACAACGTCGCTATCATGCCTCACGTCTACCTCGTCAACGGACGACACACTTATGGAGGTACCCTCTCCCATGTCCAGTGTGACAGTAGACTACGCCTCTCTCCGACGCCGATCAGTGAGAATCATCCCGCACTCACTCGCAACACAGCATCTACCGTCCGATACGCCACAGACAACACCCTCATTATGCCGCCCTGTCGTGTCCGCCGCCTTGCCCTTCGGAGCACTGTCTGATCAAGAGAGTGAGCCACAACCTTCTTTGGCACACGAGCTCCCATCAAATCCTCTGATCTCCCTTACTCGAAGTAGAGTATTAACCCTCAATCCCTGTACGAAATGGAGGAAGCATCACCGATATCCTCCCCGCCACGACATCGGTGGATCCAAAGCCCACCTCCCCCATCACCTCTCTCAGGATAGGGAGCTCAAAAGAGCTCTCAGATTTCGTCATCCCTCCACTAGCAGCTGCCAAGGGCCAACTGACGCCCGGCACCTCCCTCGACGAGGAATCCACCACAAAGTGCACCATCTCCAATTGGAGGCAAAGACCTCTTCCCTCCGCCAGTCCCACGATCACTTTCCTAGGGAGGCTAACCCGCAGGACCACAACGCCTGTCCCACCTTTCCGATCCCCCCCCCCCCCCCCCCCCCCCAACCGCCCAACCAAAAGGCGCCAAAGCCTCCTCCGTTTTGCAGCCGAAGACTGCAAACCTTCGCAACGTGGCCTGGCCACCGGAAGCACAAAATGCCTGTGGCGCATTTTGTCTTCCAGTGACCCAATTGGCCAAAAAAATGGCAAGCGGAAGACATTGTATCATTTCTTCATATATTCTTTAGAAGTTCAAACGTTGACTCACTTGTGAACTGAAGTTCATTTGCTCTAGCAAAAATTGACTTTTACCCTTGATTTCGTGATAAATTTCAGATTGCAATCCCTGCAAAGGGGGAAAAAAAACTACTGGCATGTAGCTTAACGGAATACTTTGTGAATTTATTGGACATATGAACAGTACTTTCCACATAAATAGGAGTCTTTGCTCACAAATCTAAGTGCCAGTAGAACTGCAAATTGGAACTGAAAAATGTTGGGCTTGGAACCAAGGAATTGGAAATTATAATTAAAATGTAAAATGAAGAGAAACTATACAAGGACGAAAGTCCAATTTAACAAGTTAAGGTTAATACTTAATATTTATGTCCTGTCCCTGGAAATCAAATATGGTGAGCGTTTGTCCAAAACTGCATATAATTTCTAAAATATATGAGGTACTATATATAGCAATAGATTTCTTATGTTAGAAAATGTAAAATATGCAAGTTTAATGGTGAAGTAACATGGTTTTATAATTAACTGAAACTGACCATTGAAAGGAATTCTACTAGGAAGTTTTCTTCAAAGGAAATTTCTGGGAAATTTCGTACTGGAAAGCTCTTCCCAGAATCAAACTGAGTTTCCAAAATGAACAAGGACAAAAGAGCCCCATTTTTGTATTTTGTTGATAAT
Organism: Agave tequilana; assembly: GCA_038442645.1. NCBI lineage: Eukaryota > Viridiplantae > Streptophyta > Magnoliopsida > Asparagales > Asparagaceae > Agave > Agave tequilana. Next base: position 17,994 of record JAVJIF010032293.1, read on the forward strand.
TAATGTAGGAGGTCCCTAGATATGTTGAAAATCCTATAGTCTAAAAAGTGAACAGCCCCAGCGGGTGAAGATTCAATAAATTATACCTATCTGGAATATTATCGGAACTGAAAAATTCAAAATGGAAGAGATTTTTATATGAAATGCAATATATAACTGGTGAAATAAAGAAAATCTGAATATATAATTAGCAATTTTCAAATATTATCTCTTAAAAGACCAGCAGCCTTACATACAAAATTACCTGAAAAAACCTGACTATTTGTTAATCAAGTTCGGGGACATTAATGATATCATTCATATCCTAGTGTATCTCAACCTGCAGCCTCACACGCAAAATTACCTGAAAAGGTTCTGATCAAAATATAAGCTATCATTGTAATAATCTTCAGAAATGTTATATGACTCTGAGTTGAAGACATTTAAAATGGATTTACAGTAGCTTAATCGTCAAACAATGGTTTTTTGATCTATACGGTCCCTTTCATGGAAAATATCAACAATATAGAACATAGGAAAAATACAGGTGCATTCACATTGTGTTCATATTCTTTAGGGTTAATCAATCAAGATGATGATAAGATGAATGCTAAAATAACATTATATTTCTCCATTGTTCTAAGTATATTCCCACCATTGACCATAGGCCTGTTTCCTCACAGGCAGCAATAGTGTTGCATGTGTTGTCGAGATTCTGGAAGCAACCCATTCTTTAATATAACCTATACTTAGCAAAGAAGAAAAGTAACCCTCTCGTGAACTAGACGAAACCTTTGATGTCACAAACTAATAGCTCTTTGATTGAGTGTAAGTACACACATTAGTCTAATCAACTTTGAATGGAGATTGATACACGGTTACAGCTAAAGGAAACATAGATGCAGAGCCTTACCAACTGACAGAAGACGTCCCTGAAGATAATATTTGTTATTCCAAGATCCGCATGCCTTCACCAAACCTTCATTAAAAATTCCCATGACTTGATTAAGACTTGCCGCTTACATCTATTATTATTAAAGACAAATTTCAAACAATCTTCTATTAACGCTAGGAATGATATGGCTACCTCTCGTGCACAAGCATCATCTTAAACCTTAGAAATTCAACAAAATTGAGTTCTGGCTCCATTGAGGGTGACATGCGTATAAGAAAATAAAATGATTTGAAATTATGAAACAATGACAATATAGGCATAGGGATGCATTTCGTAAATCAAGACACCCCACCCCCCATCCCCCACTCCCCAAGACTGCCAGGATCATGCCAGGTGAGAATGAGCTCTTTCTATATGATCAAACTTTTTAAAGAAAATTAGGCACCACATTGATTAAGATTGCCCACTGTGTAGATTATCATAGAGTTTAAGATTGAATACTTGACTGCCTCCCTTTGTGCTTGTATTGTATATTGGTCTACAGCATCAAGCTTGGACTTGAGAGTTCAAAGCCTATAAATATTTGGGCCAGATGAACCCTTGTAAAGAATTAACTAACCATCCCTGATTTAGATCTTGACAAGCCAGCTAACAAGCATGTATATCTACAGGTTAGGAGCTTAGTATATAGTTTTAGGTTTTGGGCCATCAAAGCTTGATGATTTACAGCCCTAGCAGGCTCTACAAAAGTAAGCATTATCAACTTCATAGGGAAGTTCAGAAATTAAGTGAGAAGGCTTTTTGGTGGTGGTGTTGTTATATCTAGTAAAGATTGAGAAAAGATAAAATTTGGGTTTCCACCCCTTGCACGGGCTTCTCACCCTAAACTCGAGAGCAGTTGAACTCAAGAATTTAACACACAATTTGAGGAAAAGTTTTAATCATTCATTCATTAATTCAACAAAATAGTCTAGGGGGCCTTATATAGGCTTTACAAGAAGTGGACGACTGGGAAATAACCGATGTGGTACTAAACGTCCACAAAAGAACAAAAATAAAAGGAACACAAATAAAGCTAAAACATCTGCTATCAATAAGGCCTGAAACAAGCCCCATCTAAAGCCATAGAAGACCAGCGCGTCGCCTCCTGAAGTATACTCGATCGAACCTGCTCCTGGGCGGTGGCATGATGTCCTCATCAATTCCCCCCGGGTGGAAAGAACTCGACCCTATCGAGTGTGGGGGGCAGAATTGCTGTCTGCTGTGATAGTGCTCCAGTCGATCAGGATCAAGACGCTGGAGGTCTTCCTCAGTAATCTAAGAATTTTCTGAATCAGGTTTTCCCGTCCACTTAATGAGATAGCGTCTCGTCCCTCCATCTCCAGTAGAGATAATCTGATCATCCAAGATAGAATCTATATGTTCTGTTGCATAGGACATTTTAGGGGGAAGTGGAGGTAGTGGGGGACTCTCAGAAAGAAGGTCTTGGCTTGGTTCATCCACAAATGGATCAGGTGGGGTATCAAAAGTACCTCGATATGGAACCAAATCCTCAACATTAAAGGTGCAACTGATGCCAAAGTCAGGTGGGAGATCTACCACATAGGCATTTGAATTGATTTTCTTGATAATCTTGAATGGCCCTGCACTTCGCGCGTGTAATTTCTTCACGGTTCCAGGTGGAAACCGTTCGGGTCGCATGCGGACCATCACATAATCTCCGACATTAAAAGACCTTAATCGGCGATGTAGATCTGCAGAAGCTTTGTAATCAGTATTATTTTTCATTATTCTGTCTCTGACTTCCTCATGTAATGCATGGATATGGGATGCAAATGTAGATGCGGAGTCTGATACCCTAGAATGATGATGAGCCATGGGAATTAAATCAATGGGTTGCCTGGGCTTAAAACCGTTTACGATTTCAAAAGGACTGAGACCCGTAGTCCTATTGACAGATCCGTTATATGCAAATTCAGCCATGGGCAAAATGAGATCCCAAGTTTTTAAATTTTCTCCAACTAGACACCTGAGGAGATTTCCTAGCGATCTGTTTACCACCTCGTTTGACCATCTGTCTGTGGGTGAAAGGCGGTTGAGAATTTCAGTTTGGTGCCCATCTTATGCCAAAGTGTTTTCCAGAAATAGCTATAAACTTAACATCCCTATCAGACACCATGGTTTGAGGTATCCCGTGCAACTTTACGATATGATCAAAGAATAAGACAGCAACTCGAGACGCATCTGAGCTCTTGAAACACGGGATGAAGTGAGCCATTTTGGAGAATCGGTCAACTACCACTAGGATAGAATCGTGCTTTTTTTGAGTTTTGGGCAGCCCTAGAATGAAGTCTAGGCTCACGTCTTGCCAGGGCACTTAGGTACAGGAAGAGGAGTGTAAGGTCCGGCAATCTGCTTTTGTTGCTTAGCCAGTTGACACGTGCGACATTGGCTAACTACTTTAGAGACATCTTTTTTTAGACTCGGCCAGTAGAATCGATGTTCAACGGCCTCAATTGTCTTATTCTGACCGAAATGTCCCGCCAGGCCTCCAGCATGTAGTTCCCAAGAGAGAAAATCCCTGAGGGACGTACGGGGAATACACAACTTACGGAATCGGAAAAGATAACCGTCTTGAAGGAGAAAACCGTACATCTCACGAACAGGGCCATCTCGTAACGTGACATAGATGTTCCCAAAATCGGGACATGATTCATACTCCTCCTTTAATTTCTCAAATCCAACCACTTCTGTGCTCATTGCCACCAAGATCGTGACACGTCGACTCAGCGCATCAGCGACCTTATTCTCGATGCCTGCTTTATGTTTGAGAACAAAAGTGTAATCCTGCAAGAACTCCACCCATTTGCTATGCCTCGCGTTTAATCTCTTCTGGGAGTTGAGATACCTTAACGCTTCGTGATCTGAATACAACACGAATTCCTGAGGCAACAGATAATGTCTCCAATAGCGCAAAGCCTGTATAACCGCATAAAATTCTTTATCATATGTGGAGTAGCGTTGTCGGGCATCATTTAATTTTTCACTGAAATAAGCAACCGGGTGGTTTTCCTGACTCAGTACACCACCTATTGCTAGTCCTGATGCGTCACAAGATACTTCAAAAGCTTTTGAAAAATCAGGGAGACGCATTACGGGAGCTTCCGTCATCATCTTCTTTATTTCAGCGAAAGCCTTGGAGGCAGCAGGAGTCCACTGGAACACCTCACTCTTTAAAGAGTCGGTTATAGGTGCCATAATAGCACTAAAATTCTTGATGAACTGACGGTAGAAAGTGGCTAACCCGTGAAAGCTTCTGACTTCCCTAATCGTCCGGGGTTGTGGCCACTCGGTTATTGCCTTCACTTTCTCAGGGTCTGCGGACACTCCCTCGGAGGAAACTACAAATCCAAGGAAGATAACCCTGTCTATGCAAAAACACACTTTTTTGGATTTGCATAAAATTTCTCAGCATGGAGTGTGCAGAGGACTTGCCTCAGATGACCCACATGTTGCTTCTGGGTTTGGCTATACATCAGTATGTCATCAAAATAGACCACCACGAACTTACCGATAAACGGTCGAAACAATTGGGTCATTACTCTCATGAAGGTGCTTGGAGCATTGGACAGTCCAAATGGCATAACCAACCATTCATATAACCCGTCTTTAGTCTTAAATGCAGTTTTTCATTCATCCCCTGGTCGGATTCTAATTTGATGGTACCCGCTCTTAAGATCAATTTTGGAGAAAATTGTTGCACCTGACATCAGATCCAGCATATCATCAAGACGGGGGATGGGGAAACGGTATTTGACGGTAATTTTATTGATTGCACGACTATCCACACACATACGCCATGTACCATTCTTCTTTGGCGCCAAAAGTGCGGGAACCGCACATGGACTCAAGCTTTCTTTGATGAACCCCTTGTCGAGTAGCTCTTCTACTTGCCGTTGTAATTCCGCATGTTCAGTTGGGTTCATTCTATAGTGGGGCAAATTTGGTAAAGTTGCTCCTGGGACTAAGTCAATAGCATGTTGAATGTCTCGCATAGGGGGCAACTCACCTGGAAGATCTTGTGGGAGGGTTTCGGAAAACTCCTCCAGAATTGGCTTGATGTGCTCAGGAATCTGCTCCTCGATATCCCGGCTAGCCTCTCGAGCCACGAGAGCAAAACAAGTAGAACCATCCTGCAAGCTCTTTTCAATTTGATCGTGGCTAATCAAATTCATTTCCATCTTACCTTTGCCCTTATCAACCCTTTTTTTTGGATTTATAACGCCCACTTTATCTTTCCCTTTATCAGCCTCTTTCTCTCGGGTTGGCGGCTTCGGTTGATTTGGCATAATCTTCACCTTTTTCCCATTATGGACGAACGAACACTGGTTGGTACGTCCATATATGGTCACATCTAAGTCAAATAACCATGGTCGACCCAAAATGATATGACCTACATTCATGGGGAGTATGTCACACCACACATTTTCTGTGTATGTGGCAAACTGGATGGGAATTTGACATCTCTCTTGAACATCGATAGATGTAGCATCGATCCATGTAACCTTGTAGGGGTTTGGATGCTTCACCGGTGTCATCCCCAAGGTGGTGATTAACTTTGACGCCACAGCGTTGATGCAGCTGCCACTATCCACTATTACCTTGCAGTTCTTATTGCCAATTTTTGTGCAAGTTTGGAATATGGCAGTCCTTCTCCAGTCGTTGAGTGGTTCAGGCTGGGTTAAAGTACATCTAACCACTCCTAATGGGGTGCGAGCTACACTAGGAGGTAAGCTCGTCATTTCCACAGTTCGGATGCACCCATTAAATTCATACTCTTCGACAGAGGCATCCGAGTCATCGTCTTGTTGGTGCACCACTTCTTCTCCATCATCCTCTCCTTCTATATCTTCAATGGGAACTTCGACGAAGAGGGTTTTGGTTTGACTCGGGCACTGGCTGGCAAGGTGACCATACCCTTGACACCTGTAGCATTGGGTTCTAGGGTTGACTTTTCCTGGTTCACTTACCGTTCTCTTCTCGGATGCAAAGGGCTTTGCACCAGAAGGACCTGCTGGTTTGACGCTAGAGGAACTGGAGGCAGGTTTACTTGGGGTAGGAAGTGTTCGGTTGAAGCTTGGCTGACCAGTAGTGGTGGTTCTAGAGTTATCCTTAAAGTTACTTCGGTTAAAATAGGATCCTCTAGACTCATCTAAGTCGGTGACTAGCTGATATGCCTGCTCTAGAGTCGTGATGCCTCGAGCAATGAGCTCTCGGCGATATTCATCCCTAAGACCGGACCTGAACCTAGATAAGGTCTGTTCGGGAGATTCTAACTCAATAGCTCCACACCGATTCAGATATTCATCAAACTTAGTAATGTAATCAGCGGCTGATTTGTTTCCCTGGGTCCATCGATTCCATTTGTCCAACAATTGTTGACTGAATGATGGTGGAACATACTTCATCATAAGCTTCTCTTTCATGCTTTCCCAAGTGTCCACGGGGTCCTCCCTTCTGTACCTCATCATCCTCTCTAGGTTTTTCCAGTATTGCCCAGCTTGTCCTGTTAATTTCATTACGGCCAGTCGAACCTTTCTTGACTCAGACATGTCATGCCAACGAAAATATCGGTCCATAGCCAACTGCCAATCTATATAGACCTGAGGGTCTAAACGCCCGTCAAAGGAAGGAGCATCAACTTTAACGCTCCTGATATAATGGGCATCGGCATCAGTTGTTTGGTAAGGTGGGCCTCGCTCACGCCTAGGAGACCTACTGTCATTTCGAGAACTTTCATCATCCCTGATTCTTCTCCTATTGGTTTCTAGCCTACCAATTCTGGTTGCTAGATCCCTACAGTTGACATCAACCTGATCCTTAACTTCTTATAGTTGCCTGTCCATGCTCTCTATCTTTTGTAGGATTGTATTAAGGGTATCATGAATGCTAGGGTCCATTGGTGCTGAAGTTTCGCCTATAGAAAAAGTTCTACCACTTCTAATAGGCATGCAAGATTCTCACTGACCCTAAATGCAGGCTGTCCTTAGGATATGTATGTTATGCAGGAGGAGTCAGAGATTAGAATGGTGAAAGATAATACCAATTTTTAAGCTAATGAGATTAACACGTGATTAAGAAATTGTAATGTGGAGACAGTGATAAAGACACGTGCTGATACAGTTAACTTCAAGATATATCAAGTAATCACGGATTCAAATTAATTTAGCTGCACAATTAATATTAGGTCGGTTACCACTCAAGATCAGAATCACACAACTCACTTATTTAGTGGGCAACAGTCAATAAATTCTATTAAGCGACAGATTGGACGAACTAGCTATTTTAATTAAATGGCAGGAATTACTGACAGAATATTCAAAGTTACCTGGGAAGACGACCGTAACTCAAACCTGAATGATACTGCTGTAGGCGCGTAGTACTGGTCGTCACGAATCCACTGCCTCGAAAACGGGTCAATTCGGACTTGAAACGAGCTCTGAACGACCGTCTAAAGTGAGGCTGTGATTCTGGACTGAGTCTGAACTGAATTGACTCAGTAAAGTGACTCGGACTGAACCAACTCAACTCGGGCTAAGCCAACTGGACGTGGTTGGTTTGGATCCAACCTAACCTGTATAAGTTGGGTCGGGTTACTCTGTAACCCAACACTTGAGGCCCAGTTTATCTCCCCGACTCCAAGCTAGGGTTACTCTGGAACGAAGGCGGCGGCGGCGGCGATGCGATGTAGGCGGCGGATTCGGTCGGCGGAGATTTTCAACAGCGGCGGCGACTTTGATGACGGCGACTTGGGGCTATCGCCGGCGATGGGAGCCCGGCGAGGTCGTGGTGGAGTCAACGACACTCTGCTCTTCTCTCTGCTACCGGCTAGGGCAAGGAGGGGTCTTCAACGGCGGTGACAACGTCGGAGTTGAGGGCGATCTTCGTCGGAGAAGAAGGCAGCGACGAGGGCAGAGATTTTGGTGGGGCTCGGACGCGGCGGAGGTAGTTGGTGTGGACCAGCGGCAGCGGCGTTGACCTGGTCGTGACTGTCGGCGATGAGATCTGGGCGACGACGGCGCTGTCGACGTGGCAGAGGAAGAGGACGAAGACAAGGATGATGGCGTGGCTGTGGTTGATCTCTGACGACGACGGCGACAGGGGATGTAGATGGCGAGAGGGGGGGCGATGTGGACGGGGGCTGTTGCCGTCGGATTTGAAGGAAGGAGATGGCGACGCTGACGGCGGCTGCTGCGGGATTTGGGGAAGATGAACAGTGCGGGTTGAGATTTTCGAAGGATTTTTTTTTTTTTGAACAGTGTATTTTTTTTTTCTGGAATGGATCTGGAATAGATCTAGGGTTTGAAAACTGGAAGAAAATTTGGAAAAGAAAAAAATTTGAAGGGGATTGAAAACCGGTGCTCTGATACCAAAATGATGTAAAACCACCTGGATCGCAATCACCTTCAAATCACAACCAAGATTTAAATTGAGAAAAAGATAAAATTTGGGTTTCCACCCCTTGCACGGGCTTCTCACCCTAAACTCGAGAGCAGTTGAACTCAAGAATTTAACACACAATTTGAGGAAAAGTTTTAATCATTCATTCATTAATTCAACAAAATAGTCTAGGGGGCCTTATATAGGCTTTACAAGAAGTGGACGACTGGGAAATAACCGATGTGGTACTAAACGCCCACAAAAGAACAAAAATAAAAGGAACACAAATAAAGCTAAAACATCTGCTATCAATAAGGCCTGAAACAAGCCCCATCTAAAGCCATAGAAGACCAGCGCGTCGCCTCGTGAAGTATACTCGATCGAACCTCCTCCTGGGCGGTGGCATGATGTCCTCATCATATATTATATGATGTAAGAAACTTAACTGAAATCTAGATCCAAACTGGATTCCTATCTGGATCCACTAAAAATTAGAAAGGAAATCATTTTCATACGCACAACAAATTGATAGCAAAATGCTTACCATGTTCAGAAAATTTTGAAACTGAGCGCAAATAAGTAAGATAAAACCATATTTATTTGTACTCCTACTTGTGCGTCTTGTGCTCCAAGATGGTGCTTCATGAATTAGACAATCTCAAATTAAATTAATCTTATTTTTATCCGTAACCCTCATATAAGATACAGTTAACTCATTATTATGCCTGCGTACATTGCAGGTTATTTCTCTAAAAAAAAAGTTAGAGGGCACTGTTTAGAGAAGGGTCGTGTTGGTTAATAAAGTGATGCTTTCATAAAAACATTGAAGTGTTTGGAAAAGTACAATCCTTATTAAATAGTCAGCCCTTGGTAGAAAGCACCAAGTAATAAAAAACTATTAGAAATTATTTTTTTTCTTTTTCTTATATTCCCCATGCAATCTCAAGTTAAAAAAGGAAAGTAATAGACCCACAGCTTCGCATGTCCATTGTATGTGTCAAGAAAAATGTAGTATATATATAAAGAGAGGAGAGGTAGAGCGAATCACGATTCACAGTTTCAATACTAAACCTTTAGGAGTTTGTCTCCAGAACTAAGCACAGTTCACATATTTGAAGGCAAAACTCTTTCAGAGGGATATGCTAATTTTTTTTTAAATAGAAACAATTGATAAGAAAGAAGATGGCTAATATTTGTTTCATGGAGCTTGTTAGATATGCACCACTAAAATTTTCTCTATATTTAGAAATTTACTCTCCAAATCACGTGTATTACTGGTATACCCTCCAAGTCATTTAAGACAAAAAAAGTTACCCTCCATGTTAGCATACAGAATATGACCAAAATACCATTTATGCCCGTGGTTTATCACACAACAAAAAAAAAATAAGAAGAAAATAGAAAAAAAGAAGGAAACTCTACCCTTTTTCCTCCAACCCTAAATTTCGCTCCCTTCCATTAACACAACTGTAACCTTCACACCAACTCCACTGTTGTCTCTCCTTGATCTCGTCACGGTGACAACCACATACAATAAAGCGAACAATGCCGGTTAGATCTTGTTTAGCGCCAACAAACCCTAAAGGTTACTTTTAGGTAGAATAAAACACTCAAATCCACGAATAGAGGATAAACAACACGAATCCACGAGTAAAGGATAAACAACTCAGATTCATGAGCAATTGAAAAGAGAAACTCAATTTTATTGATGATTAAAACTTGAAGTTAAAACTTGGATACGAAAAACAAAGATACAATAACATTATATAGCCAATAAAATAAGAATACTAATCTATCTAGGAAACCTAATCAAACAAAAAAAACAAATAGTAGTTCAAATCGAACTGAAAAACTAAATCCTATTGAGAAACGGATATGCAGATACGCACGGGTCTGTCGACAGGTGTAAGTCAGCTATCGACACACTAAGCAGGTCTGTCAACAGGCGTAAGTCAGATGTTGACAGGCTGTAAAACTGTAACTCTCAGGAATTGCCTGTCGACAAGTCAGCTGTCGACTGCTCCTATTGACATGTGCAAGTCAGCTGTCGACACCTTAGGCTCTGTCTTGGTTTGCTTCTGCCTTGATCTCCTACATCAGTCTCTCTCTTCAAAAGAACTCGTCCTCGAGTTATAATTTGAATATAACTGCTTAGTAGGGTGATATTCATAGAGATTCGCCACACTGAATATCTTAGACATCTTCATATCTCAATCCTCAAAGAGTTTCTCCTATCTTTTCTTGTCAGCATCGCTTTATACTTTGCATTAATTTTCTCTAATTTTAATCGAATCTTCTCATTAAGAACTTCACTCTTCTTGAAATTCATCCGTAGTGTGGATGACCAGGTAGACTTGTTCTGAGAATATGATGTTGGGTATCTCTTATGGGTGATAATCCTTTTGAAAGCTCATCGTGCACAACACCTTTAAACCCTTCCAATAATGGTCTCATCTTCTCGAGAATTTTAGCGATGGAGTAACTCCTTTCTTGATCACTAAAATAAATCATTACTTTGTTTTCTTTGATTATACTAAAAACGCGTCTCGATTACATATGGATATGAATTTAGGCTCATTTTCTTTTGTAGACTTTGAAAAAGGTGGAATTGATCTCATGGCAACTCTTTTGCCCTTCCAATTGAACATATAAATATTTTTTTTTACATTTGTAAGTTGCATCAGCACTGTGTTGCCATAGTCTTCCCAAAATAATATGACATGTGTTCATATCAACTACATCACATGCAATGAAATCTTGATAAAACTTGTCAATTAAAATAGGAGCATGAAATAGATCTGTTACCTTGATAGATGGACCCTTCTTAATCCAACCACTGGTGTAAGAATGAGGGTATTGTACTCATTTGAAGCACCAATGGGTATGGATAAAATTCAATACACATATAAAACAATATGAACTTATTTTTGAGAATTTTTGTTCACAAAATCAAAGCACAAACTAGTTAAACCGAAACGGGTTAAACTAAAAGTTTTGTTCTTGAAAACTAATATCAAACTTTTGTGTATGTGTAAGCTTGAGCAATCAAGTCTAATCCAAACTTGCAAAAATCTAAACATTCTTATAAACTAGAGTTTTCTTCTTAAAATCATCTTCTTCGTCTTGACTCGATCAAACTTGATTCTTTCGGGGTAGACTCCTTCTTGAGTTCTTGATGTGTTTTTTATGTTTGAGCTCTTAAATCAACACGTGTTAACTTCAAACTTGACTTTGAGTTTTTTGAAGAAGTTAGACTTTGAACTAAGATCTTAATTAACATTTGAAACTTAAATAATACAAAATCATTAGTACTATAACCAAATAAGTTTATCATCATAAAAACTAGAGTGATGAACCTTTGAGATAACACAAAGTACATGTTTGTGCTCAAGGTTGCACGTAAGCATGCAAAGTATTCACACAGTGTCTAAACCCCTTCCGTTAGACTTCTCAACATGATGCTATTGGCTTTGGGCACTACCTAAGCAGTTCCTCGAGCAATGCAAGCTTGGCCCAACATTTGCCTCAGGTTGGACATATCAATGGGGCCACACAATATCCTGCATGGTTGCGACCTGTGGACCATGTCCTCATGGTGCACGTGTCAGTGCAACCCACCCGAGTATTCAGATGATCCTAGCAGTTGTGATGTCCCATGCGTGCACGACTTAGTCTACAGCTAGTGTCATGTGAGCCCTAAGGAGCTCACAGGCATGACCCACTATGAGTGTGGGTGCAATCAACATGTTGCGCACTAGAGTGCAGATTCATAACATAAAGTCACAATAGTTATAGTTAATCATCTGTGCATGAGCGGGTGATCTCAGCGCCCTACACGCTAGTGGTGCGCATGCAAGCATGGCTAGTGGCCTAGCCACGAGAAAACGTGTAAACACACCTTGGGGCGCAGTTGAAAGTAGAGAATAGACGGCTCAAACCCTCTAGTGGAGCCATGTATTGCAGATTAATACAAGACAGGAGTCTGTGAAGATGGAGTCTCAATAAATCATGTAGAGATAATAGCGTTCACTTCTTCCTGAGAGATATATTCTATCCATTCTCTCCAGTCAAAAACTATCCACGAAATAGCTGCAGTGTAGTGCTAAGCTTAAATAAAAACTTGTAGACATACAACTTCTCACGTTATCGTCTAGCAATCTCTATATTAACAATGAGGGGATGATACTGATTCAGCTCATCAATCATACCCCTAAACTGATTATAGTATTCTCATACAGATTTGTCACCCTAGCAAAGACTAAATACCTCCTCATACACCTCAAAGACCCGAGAGGCATTACTCTCCAAAGAATATGTATCACAAGCAATGTTTTAAATATCGGTTGATATACTGTTATATCAGCCGAGATACCGGTATTTTATCCAAAATGATATGATAAGTGTAAAATTTTATCGAATATTATTTTGGACTGATATATCACCACGTGGCTCATATATCGGCCGATATCTGAGATGAAAATATCTGATATATCGCCATATGACACATTTAAGAAGTTTCTACAAAGTCATTTGATGAGCTTTTACAAAAGATAAGTATCCCTTATGAGTTTATGACTCTAAACTTGTTTTAAATAGTTTCATATGTAAGCAATCACACGTATATTCTTTATTCGGTATGACGTCCGATTTGACATCTGTTATTTAATACCATATCGCGATATATCACCCGGTATCCGGTATATAATTTTATCAGCCGATATATCACTGATATCTGATATTTAAAACATTGATCACAAGCAACATTCAGATTGCCTTGACACTCGCATAAAACATAAAGCTAGTAGAAACGTATGGTTTCATGCTATTCCAAAGCTAAGTCATGACCATGAAGTTATCATGATCCCACTCTTCTGCAGCAGTCTCAGGAAATTTTTCATCAGAAAAGAAAGGTTTCCAGAAGTGACCAATTTTCGCTTCCTCCTCGCACCAAGGTACATCGAACAGATTGGGTCCATAATAAATAATTCTTTCTGCTCAAGTTAGTAGTAATTTGGATCCCAATAGAATCACTACAACCTTTATATTCAGTAATAAATGCACACAATATTTATTGCGGTATAGAAAGAATCAAGTGAGATTTGAAGGGTACCACACAAGCAATAGAAGACCAGAAGGTACACTCGCACCAAAATACATTCGAACAGATTGGGTCCATAACAGATTATTCTTTCTGCTCAAGTTAGTGTAATTTGGATCCTAACAGAATCATGACCCGCCTTATATTCAACAATAAATGCACATAATATATATTGCAGGATAGAAAGAATCAAGTAAATGAGATTTGAAAAGAGAGAACGACTTTACCACACAAGCAACAGAAGACGAGAAAACCGGAGATCATATCAGCAACCAAATAGAAGCATCCACAAAACCTTCAGATCACAAATAGAGCACCAATAGATTCCAATAAACAGAGGCAACACATCCATATCAGAAGTAGCATTTAGTGGTAGTAGAGTACGACGTTAAACAAAAATATACTTGACTGGAGAGATGCAGAGTTGTTGGCAAGAAGGAGATGCAGTCGACAAGAATAGGGGAAGGGTAGGTAGTCGACAATGGGGATAAGGGAAGAAGATTAAGTCGCTGATGAGTGCAGAGGAAGAGAAGGTAGTCGACGACAAGAACATAAGAGAGAGATGAAGTTAATAGTGAGTGCAGAGGAGAGATGCAAAGTTGTTGGCTAGTGCAGATGAGGGAGGCAGAGGTGCTAGAAAGGACGGAAGATGAAGATGAGGTCACTGGTGATGGTAGTGTGGGTCGGCGGGGATTTGAGAGGAGGCAGATGATGGTGAAGGCGGATGATGGTGGAGAAGGCAGATGAGAGAGGTCTCATGATATTTCACAATACTTTCATGTGTCGCTCTAACTCTGTCAGTGCACCGTTCACTGCATGTCCCAAGTCAGGATAAAAGAAGAGGGTTGTGGTACGCCTGTGACAGCCAACGTAAAATATTGTCACATACTATGAACATAAACCAAGAGCTAAATTTCGTTGAGGTATTCTTTACTAAGCGACGCGCTACATCAGAGCCAGGGTGTAGTGAAAAGTCGGCAAGGGTTGCTAGGTCGTCACCCAGAAGCGACGCACCACATCGGCGCCTAGATGTGGTGTCAAATGAGTAAGGGTTCCCACACTTTTATGAGCGGGTGAGAGTAAAAAAGTTAGCTCATAAATATAGGATTAGGTTAGCATCGTGAAACATAGGTTCTCTTATAGGTAGATTAGCAGAGTTAGTTGATTTTAAGGTTAGAAAGAATGTTTGTATTTTGTGTGTACAGGAGACTAAGTAGGTAGGTGAAAAGGTAGAATTATAGAGCCTTAGGGTTATAACCTTTGATATACTGGTAGAGATATAAATCGTAATGGGGTAGGTATGATCATAGATAAACAATTGCTTGAGAATGGAGTGAAGATTAGGAAGAAGGGTAATAAGATTTTACTAGTTAAACTTATTTTAACTAGGGAGATTTTTAATGTTATTAGTGTCTATGCACCGCAAGTAGGACTTGATGACTCTAGTAAGCGTTAATTTTGGGAGGATTTAGATGAGATAGTGTAAGGGATACCCATTAGAGAAAAGCTTTTCATGAGCGGTGACCTCAATGAGCATATAGGAATTAGTCGTTATGGATTTGATAGTGTATATAGAGGATTTAATTTTAGAAAAAAAATGAACCGGCAACTCGATTCAAGATTTTGCTTTGTCCTATGATTTGATCTCAGCGAATACTTGATTTAGGAAGAGAGTCTCACTTGATCACTTTTAGAAGTGGATCAAGTGTGATCCAAATAGATTTCTTTTTACTAGGAGAGTAAATAGAGATAGTTGCATCGATTGTAAGGTAGTACTAGGTGAGAGTGTACTAACCCAACATAAACTCTTAGTTTTAGATGTTCAGATTAGAAGAAGATTTAGAAAGATTAAATATAAGTTAGATCTTAAGATTAAGTAGTGGCGGCTAAAAGAAGGTAACCAAGGAGCCTTTGTAGATCGAGTGTACATAAAGTAGATTGAAAAGTCCAAGATGATCCCAATACAACATGAAACAAAATGACTAGTTGCATTAAAAGTGCAGCTAAAGATGTACTTGGTGAGTCACGGGGTAGTGCTCCACCATGTAAGGACACATCATATTAGAATGAAGAGGTAAAAACTGTCATTAAGATCAAAAGAGACTCTTACAGAGATTTAAAGAAAAATTATGATGGACTGAGTTTTGAAAGGTATAAGCTAACCAAGAAGAAGGTTAAGAAAACTGTTCAGAATGCAAGAGCTAAAGTATACAAAGAAGTGTGAGAAGTTGACACCAAAGAGGTTGAAAAGGATATATACAGAATTGCTCGAATAAGAGAGAGAAGACTAGAGAGTTATGTACTGTGAGGTGTCTCAAAAATGAGGATCAGAAGATTTTAGTTTGAGATGAAAAAAATCAAAGAAAGATGAAGAGAGTATTTTGACAGATTATTCAATGGTAGTTCTACTCAAGATTTGGGTAACCTTATCATTTAGTGCCAGGATATGAACCGTAATTATATGTGCAAAATTAGCGAATCTGAAGTTAAAGAGGCCTTGAAGAAAATGAAGTCAAGAAAAACTATTGGCCCGAATGGAAATCGTATTGAGGTTGGAGATTCTTACGAGAGATGGGCGTAAGATGACTGACAAACCTCTTTTAACACGATCTGGTTAACTAAAAAAATACCAAATGAGTAGAGGAAGAGTACCCTAGTACCTCTCTATAAGAACAAGGGTGATATCCAAAGTTGTTCAAATTATCGTGGAATAAAACTCATGTGTCACACTATGAAGCTTTGGGAAAGGGTAATTGAATACAAGTTAAGGTAGAATATTAAAATATTAGAGAACCAATTTAGGTTCATGCCGGGGTGATCGATGACAGAGGCTATTCATTTGATTCGTCAACTTATAGAGCGATTTCGAGAGAGGAAGAGAAATTTGCCTATGGTCTTTATTGATTTAGAAAAATCTTATGATAAGATTCCAAGAGAGTTATTATGGTGGAGATTGATGAAGAAGAGAGTTCCCATTAATATATTGACATAATCAAGGACATGTACGATGAAATAGTAGCAAATGTCAGAACTTGTGGAGGCATAACAAGTGATTTTTCTATCACAATTGATTGCATCAAGGATCTGCATCGAGTCCATTCTTATTTGCCATAGTGATGATGAGCTTATTAGAGCTATTTAGAATGAGATACTATGGTGTATGCTATTTGCTGATGACATTGTCCTAGTCGATGAGACGTGAGCTGAAGTAAATGCCAAATTGAAGATATGAAGGCACTCTAAAATCTCAAGGTTTTAGATTAAGTAGGGCCAAAATAGAGTATATAGAGTGCAAATTTAGTAAAAAAGAAATATAAGATTATAGTATTGTGACACTAAACGGATAAGAAATACCGATGAGTAGTCATTTTAAGTACTTGGGTTCTATTATTTAAAAAGATGGGGAGATTAATAGTGATATCAACCATAAAATCTAAAACGGTTGGTTGAAATAGAGGAGTGTAACAGGAGTTTTATGCGACTGTAACATTTCGTTATGGCTGAAGAGAAAGTTTTATCGAACTGCTATTAGGCCAGCTTTGTTATATGACACAGAATGTTAGGTTATAAAAAGATATCATGCCCAGAAGATGAGTGTAGCAGAGTTGTGCATGCTTCGTTGGATGTGTAGTAACACGAGGAGAGATAAGGTGAGAAATGAGGATATTCGTACTAAGATAGGCGTAACCCCTATAGAAGAGAAGATGCGAGAAAACAAACCTACGATGGTTTGGTCATGTACGACGTAGACCTACAGATGCGCTAGTCCGACGAGTAAAGCGTATCAAATTAGGGCAATGTAAAAGAGCACAGGGGAGACCGAAGAAAACATGAATGGAGGTGATACGACAAGATATAGAGACTAAAGGTCTTAGTGAAGACATATTGCTTGATAGGAATGAGTGGAGAAAGCTGGTCTATGTGCCCGATCCGGCATAATTCTCTTTTGGTTTATGTAACCTACCCTAAATAATTGGGACAAATGGCTTAGTTGTTGTTGTTTCATGTGTCACTCTGATATCATGTAAAAGTGGAGAATAGAGCTCAAACCCTAGATGGGTGTGCCGGCCATATTATATAGATGAATACCAAAAGGGAAAATTACACATATATCCCCACATACTCTAATAGGTGTGATGCATGCATGCTTCTCTGATAACTAATGGTTGCAGTCCTCACTCTTCTATCTTCTTCGGCCTTCATCCGCAATGGTGAGTTTAGGGTTTCAATTGAAAAAACTTTTACAAAACTCTAAAATCCTTATAGATCAAATAATTGATGAAAAATCATAAAGCTATCATAACACATGCAAAGCTCACAAAGATGGAAGCAACTACCATTATAGATTCATAACATAAGGTCATAATATTCATAGTTAATCGTCAAGAATAATAATATTAAGAAGATAAATAATCAACCATTCAACAATTTTAAGGAAAATATTGCAACTTTGCAATTTCAAAATCAAAACTAGGAGATAAATCATCAAATCTCAATATTAATCATAAAAGTTTAACCTTTTTATTATCTTCTAATATAGGATTTTAAAAGAGGTGAAGAGTTAGAATGCAGACCATTTAGATTCCAAAGTAGGATTATTTAGATCTATCAAACTACCTGGATACCAGTATAATCTAATCAAGTTAGAATTTAGAAGGGAAAAAAAAAACGTAAGAGAGGTTAAACGATGTACCTTCACTCTGCAGGGTACACAAATGGAAGCCTTCAAATTTAGCAGCACTCTTCGCCTTTTCCTCACAACTTCGAGCTCAATGTCTTGTCCTAGAACTCAAAGAGTATTAGGCACTGGATTTGACAATTGATGACTTCAACATTGATAAAATCATCTAAGTAGATGAGAGAAAGGACCGGACTTTGCCTCTAGGAAAATCTTTTAGAGACTAGAAAGTATCTCTATTAGTTGTCTTTGGTGTTCCAGATAGGAGCCTAAGCCTCCCACTCCAAGCCTTCTCATCTTCTAAAAGGCTCGAGTATGGCCCTAATATCCAATAAGAATTAAAAATCAATTGTAGATAGCAATATATAGTGAATACAATCTAAGATGCTTATTAAAAAGAATGAAACATTGTATATTAACAATATGAAAATCTGATTACTGTTGATTATCAGGCTACTAATAAGATTATGCTATCATTTAATTTACTGGAATATTTTGATCCACCTCAAAATTAAGATTATGAGCATACTAAGAATATTATAGAAATTAAATATTGGAACATTATCTGTTAAGTTTAGTAAAATCCTTCCTTATATTAAATCCATCACTAGTGGAGCAAGCAGAATAATATGCTGCCAATTAATTCACAAGTAGCCACTAGACTTAAAAGGGTTGGGCTAGAAAACATGAGGTCTTAGGCTCAAATTGGACTACAATCTTGTTCAAAGAAAATAAGGAAATAAAGAAGAAGAAAACTCATTAACTAGTATATCTTGACCCTACTCAAAGTAAATAATGCAGTCTAGAAAAGTTGGTAAAATAGCAATCATCATAATATGGTGCAAGCATGCCATGCTGGTCTGAGTTCAAGATGTAAGTTTGACTCGGTCAAGTACAAATCAATTTAGGTTACATAGTAATTAGTTTAGCCAAATCCTCAAACATTTCTCTGTGTAAATAAAATAAACTGAAATAAAAATGTGAGAGAATAGTATGTGCACCCTTGGTTTTCTTTTTCTATAGAGGTTCACCTATCCAGATGAAGTGAGATATCAACTAATATAATATATTCTCCATAATTTCAAATACATTCCTCCTCAGCTCTAATCGTGTTTCCTTATAAGGTTCAAACAACTTGCATTTATATTCCAAAATTTTGGAAGCATTTCTATTCTTAAATAGAATTTCTACCAACGAAGGAAGAAAATAACCCTCTCATTTGCTGCAAAAAAAAAAAAAAAATCAACAACCAAACAAGGTAAGAATGGCTTCAGTAACTAATTGCCTTTTAACAATTAATTATCAAGAAATCCAGAAACATTGCTCTAATCAACATTGCATGGAGATACATTGTTAAAGCTAAGGAGACATACAGGAAGAACCCACCACTGCCCATGTGTTCCCTTAAGATGAAACCATTTCCTAAACTGATCGCATTTTGTTTAATAACTGCCAGAAATTCAGAGCATATTGTTCTAATCCACATTTCAAGGAGATATGCATGGCTACAACTAAGGAAACACATAGGAAGAACCCACCAACATTAGACATCATCTCTACACATAGTGATGTGAAACATGTATGCGTGTGTGAATCAGAAGTCAGTGATGTAATAAGCGTCGCTACGTTTCACCGGGTTTGACGGTTGCTTTGTTGCGCGGCACGAGGAGGGTAGACAGTTGGGTTGGTTGTTGGAGTGCATGGCCTGCTTGGTTGGCGGCAGCAAAGTGGAGAGAGAAGGAAGAGAAGGAGAAGGAGAGGTCGTGGTTGCTTGGGTGCTTTTGGCTATGAAGTTTGGGTGTTTTGGTTGTTGCTTGTTGCTTGGTGAAGATGGGAGGGGCTAGCGCACGTGAATGAAAAAGAAGAGAAGAAAATGGCTTTGGGTTTGTTAGTTGTGGGAAGAAGTAAGGTAATGGAGGAATAGAAAGGTTTTGGTTTGGCAGAGAACAGAGAGAGGGAAAAACAGGCAGATGGGTTTCAATAGAGGAGAGAGAAAGGAGTTTAAGAAAATTAGGAGTTAATCCTAAACACAAATTTGAGAGAAAACAAATCTCACACAAATATTTATTCAAAATTCTTCATTGATTATTGTTGATACAATAGGACCTTTATATAGTCTTTTACAAAAATCGAATCCAACTCAAACTCTAAACTTCTAATCTAAATAGAATTACAATCTAAGGGCGTGTTGGTAAGTTGCAAAACATTTGCAAAATGCAAAAAGTTTTGCAACTTTACAATTACAGTTGTTTGGTTTCGTTTGCAAATGTAAAATGCAAAACACTTTTGCAACTCTTCTTTTCCCACTTGCAGTTGCTACAGTTAAATTTGTGGTCATGTAAATCTCACTTTTACACTCATATTTTCCCACTTGCAGTTGCTACAGTTAATTTTATGGTCATGTAACTCTCACTTGTAATACACTTACAGTTCAAAACAGTTACTTGATAATCAATATATAATTAAATATTATTAAATATTTAATATTTAATAGTGTTCAATTTCTTATTTAATTATTTAATTATTTTATATTTTTAATCTTTAACTTTTTTATTGTTTTAATATTTAATATTTTACTATTTTAATTTAATATTTTAATTTAATATTTTATTATTTTATTAATACTTATTCCATTTTTTATTATTATATTTAGAGTTAATATTTTATTAATATAACAATATTATACTTTAATATAAAATTACTATATATTTAATTATTTATTTTTAATATAAAAAATTACTTTATTAATATGATAATATATTTTATTATTATATTTATATTTTATTATGTTAATATTGTAATAATAATTCAGTATAATAATACTATAATGATAATTTATTATTAAATTATAATTATATTTTACTTTATTAATTTTATATTTCTATAATATTACAATAATATTATAATAAAATTTATATTATAATAATTTTCAAGTATTTTTAATAGTATAATATTATAACTATATTTTATTATTGTTGTAACATTTTTTAATATTTATTAGTATTCTTAAAATTTTATTAATGTTCTTTAAATTTTCTTAAAATTTTATATTATTTATTTAGTTAATATTTTAGTAATATTTTACTATTTATACTAATATTTTATTAATATTATTGTTATAAATAAAATATTAAGATTATTAATTTTTATCTCAAATTTATTATACAATTTAATTTGCAATAGTAGATTTAATTTAATATTATTTATAATATTTAAATCACTGCTATAGTTAATTTTGTGGTCAACTTTTCCACTTACACTTTTACATTACCAACCAAACACCGTAAAACACAATATACTTTCCATTTACACTTTCACTTTATCAACCAAACACCGTAAAACACAATATACTTTATCATTTTCACTTTCACTTTATCAACCAAACACCGTAAAACACAATATACTTTTCCATTTACACTTCACTTTATCAACCAACACCGTAAACACAATATATTTTCTCTGCTACAGTTCACTTTTTCCATTCTCATTTTACGACTTACGACTTGCGACGTTTTGCAACGAAACAAACAGGCCCTAAATTTCAGAAACTAGAAAGATATCAAAATAAAGAAACTAAAAAAACAAAATAATGAAAGAGAAATATCCAAAACTCTACTACTTCTTCAACTCGAACTGAGACTTCTTGGATCCTTCTCTTCGGCTCTTTCATCTTGACTAGATGTCTACATCACATAGTATAGGTTATCCAGAATCCTGCTTTGAGTTTGATATCAATAATCTTACCATATTTCAAATCTAGCTTAGTATTATTTAAAAGAAGTATATTTTTTAGGATTCTAGCCAATCTACGGTTCTTGTAATCGCTCAAACCTTTTTGTTCCGAAGGACAAAGAAGTTCACTCATCAGTCATGAAGAACTGTAGTACCATTAAAACTCGATAAGAATGGTTTGACCAATGTGCACGTTGTGAACTAAAATAAAACGTCAAGAGTGATTCAAATTGGAGAGTATCCACTCAAGGAAAATCCATGTTTTCTATAACAAGACTTGTGAAACTGACTGAGCTACTGTGAATGAAGCAATGGTTATCAGAGCATACAAGTTCTTGCTAGTATATAATGTTTCTCTTATATTTATAATAAAAATATAGCATTAAAATTCTCTTCCTGATACATATGTTTTTAATTTTTCTTATTTTTTTTCTCTATCTCTTCATAGATCTTGTGTTTAATTTCCCTTGAAGTTGTTCTTGAGATATGCAATTCGCTATACCAAACCTACCCCTACTTTAGTTTTGCCTAAACCCTTTCCAAGTCCAGTTGAATCTTGAAACACCAAATCTAGCATTCCTATAAACCAACTTGAACTCTTTGGAACAAAATGTTCTTACAAAAAAACCTGGCACCCACCCATATGTTTGACATCAATATGTGAAATACCCACAAAATGCTCTCAGAATTTGGACTTGTGATATCAGAATTTTATGAGGTCCACGCATTGCAGTATCAGATTCGCTTCTATTTTGACTTGTGGAACAGTCACCACAAAAGGGCTAATAAGAAATGAGTATCTTGTTGTATTTCTATTTATCTTCACATGCTTTTTATATTTTTTCTCTCCCTCCCTGTAGTGGATTTTAGATCCCTTCTCTCTTACCTACTTGGTAAGTCTCTTCTGTCTCTTTTATTCTAGTTATGATATTGGAATGGGGCTTTCAAGTTGAGGCCCTGGTTTTTTTTTTTTTTTTTTTTTGTAAAGAAAAAAATTCACAATCATGCACAGTTTAATCAATAGAATACTGTTGTTTTCTAATCATATTCCCCAATAAACTGGCAAGATAAAGATAACAACGGGAAACCAGAATCACCCATTAAAATTCATGGACACGGGATTAAGTTATGCGCATATTGATCTTCTGGTGATCTTAGATCAAGAATCTAGACTGATGACTCATAAAAGAGGGCCCAATAGAGCAAAAACAAGACAATTACTGGTTAATATGCAACTATCATATTGTCAAACAGGTAATGTGCAAGAATTAACAACACAACCAATTCAAAACATTCTGCAGCACAAGGCACAGTAACAAAAAACACTCATCAGTACTCAACATCAAAGAACTCAATCTGAACAAGTTAATTTGTCTACTAAACTTAGCAACAGGTGCATTCACCAAATGCACATGCAAACTGTTGCTTTATGGGCAACAATGTCAAATGATTTAATGGCTAACCACTACTGTGAACAAACTACTTACAGTGGAAAAAAGGATGAGGCTTAGAAAGCCCCCAACTGCATTCAACTGCCAAGTGATCATATGGTTTGCTTTGCTCTTCAAGTCCATGATGTATTGTTCTGGGTCCTCGGTGAGCGAGAGCCAAGAGTTCACCATTTGATTATAATCTTCAGCTTCAATTTCTCCATGCCACGCTTGGGCCTTGACTAATAATAAAAAAAAAGGCCAAGAAGCCCAACAGATGATCAGCCCCAACGATGTTGGATGCCAAATTCCTTACTTCTTACATCTCACAGTGATTTAATTTTTCTTTTCTTGAGGAAATAAATATAAATACTACAATTTAATAAAAATTCTTTACTGCTTAATTTTACCTTATGCCATTTGATGGATTTTTTCTATTGATCATTCATCTTTATGCTTCGTTTGGCAAAGAGTTAAGAAAGAAGGATTAAGATGGCGAGTTAAATAAGATAAGATAATGCAGTAAATTTCTTTTTAATTAAGTTTAAATTCTAATTTGATATGAACTTATTTTTCTTATAAGTATATTAATTAAATTGAGATTCTAAATTTAAGTAGATATTAAGTAGAAAATTCTAGCTAAATTGAGATCCTAATTTATAAGTAGAGATTTAGCTATTCCTTGGTAAGAAAGTAAAGTGTCATAGTTATTAATATGAAAAATTTAACTAAATGATTTAAGATTTAAGTGAGATTTAGATCAATTACAATAGTGCTTCGAACAAATAGATCTTAAATAAGATATATTTTTTAAAATTGAAATTTTTTATATGTATAATTTACGCAATTAAAATTAATTATTTAACTTTCTAAATCAGCTATGTACATTTGTAGGTCATAATGAAATCTAACTCTTTAATCTAATTATAAGATACATCTGACATTAAGTCGCAATATAGTTTTATTTAAGCGCCTTACTACACGGGCTCGTAAGTCAAGCACGGAACGAGCCTTGTCTACGAAGCTTTGCCTCCTCGTCTTGCTTGCTTCTGTCGAAACTTGACGAGAAAGCCAGAGTTAGTCTAACAACTACCGATTCTTCTCACCCACTGAACCTACCTTAACCGAGAAAAGTGACTTCGATAGGCCTCCTTCCCCCTTTGCTGCTTGAAACTAAAAGTCCAGCAGACAAAGCAAATATATTAGTATTAAGAAATATCTAAATATATTAAATACATTTAGAAGTCCTAATAAAATGTAAATTGTGGTTCAAGGGAAAGAACTGGAGGTGGAAGATCGCGCTCTACTACTGTCAGTTCTCTAAGATGCCTTCTGCCTCCAACATATTAAGTTTGTGGCAATGTGCGTCAAATCAGAACTTTAAATCAGAACTTTGATCTGTTTCCCTCATTTATTTCTTATGCTTTCGGGCGGCATTTCTATTGTGCTCATCTCTCTTCTTCATTTTTCGGATGCAGGATGGATGCAATGGAGCTATCTATATCATGTATATTTACCTAAGAGATCTACTATGCGCTCAGTATCCTACTCTATGAAGAACAAGTTGTGTCTTCGAGCTGAATTATCTCTCTGTATTTGAGCTTTGAGTATGAGTTCAAGGTGGGACAGCAAATTGTCAAACTTATGTGAGACCTTTCGTGCAACTTTTGTGCTAATTAAGCTTGTTTTGGACATCAATGAGGACGTGTGTCATCTCTTTTGCTCTTCTTTCATCTGTATGTGGTGTGTAGTTGGGACATCTTTGATCGTTTTAATTGAAGGGGTTACTCCCATCAATAATCTTGTTCATCTTTGAGAGGATTTGAGCAGTGTGGTGGCTGTGTTATGCTTGAAGGGGCTTATAGAAGTAGGAAGTGCAGATTAACTTATGGAAGTAACAGGGAGTTAATTAATGTTATGGGCCAGGCAATGCAGCGTACTTTCAGTTGAGCTTTAGTTTTGATGTTAACGTGAGTGTTTCTAAGGCTATTTAATGTTGATGTTCATGGGTATGAGCTAGGGCAACGCAGGAGACAGTTATCAATTTCTTTATGGTTGATTTTTGGTGCAGAAATGCCATTGAGTACCACACATTTGGGTACCCTAGTAATTGAAGTCTTTTATATCCTCCTAGTGTGTGAAATTGCAGGGGGAGATGAACAATGATACAACATTTTATGTCATGTTTGCATGAGACCAATATTTTCTACCTTGGGAAGCTAGAAAGAATTCAAACAGGTTATGATAAATCAAGATCTTTAGAGAGCATAATTACTAAAGACACTGTATGAATTTGAGACTTGTTCACTCAATAGTTTTTTTGTTCAACTTTATATTTTTTTTATATATGCTTCAATTTTTTCTCAACTTTCAAATGGGAGATTATTTTATGATTTTACATGAACCTTCAATTTTTCCAACGTGAGACAATTTTCTCATTATACATGAACCTTCAATTTTCCAATGCGAGACTGTTTTTTTTTTTTATTTTTTATAATCATACATGAACCTTTACCATAATAAACGTTGGGGAGAATTTCATACAATGAGGAGCACCTGTCACTTGGGTATGGGAAGAAATTATATAGGGGCATATGCGAGTCCGTACAAACTGCTACCAAAAGCAAAGCCCTGATGATTCCTTACATTGACAAACTAATGAACTTTGGGGCTCATGCAGTCCCCCCCCCCCCTCTCTCTCTCTCTCTCTCTATATATAATATATATATATATATATATATATATATATATATATATATATATATATATATATATATGAGTTGATTCCCTAAGAACGGTTCTCACGAATTCATGTGAGAACTTTCACATGAGCCGTCGGATCTGATAGAGATCTAGTTTTATTTGATTTGATCTATCAGATCTGACGACCCACGTGAAAGTTCTCACAGAAATCCGTGAGAACCGTTCTTAGAGGATCAGCTCCCTATATATACATATATATTCTCTCTCTCTAAAAAAATATATATATAGAAGGGTTTTCGACTGCGAAAATTTCACACAGAGTTCAGTGCGAAATCAGATCTCAATTGTTGGATCAATTTTGAGCTGATCGCTAAGATTGCCGGTTGCTGGATTAAATAAACATAGCGGGGCCCACATAGCTGGCTTAATTCAAAGAGATCAAATCCAATCTCTCTCTAATCCCCCCATCTTCTTCTCAGTTTCTCTCTCTCCCCCCCTCTATCGATCTCTTTCTGCCTCCCTCATCTCTTAGATCTCGAGTTTCACCTCGTTTGCCGACATCGCCCCCTTGGCTGCCCTCGATCTCTCGATCTCGATCTTTTCATCTTCCCCTCTCATGCCAGATGTCATCTCTCGCCTCCCACCTCTTCGAGCCCTCATCATTAACCCATCGCCTCTCTGAGCCCCGTGAACTCCCTCCCTCTCTCTCCCTCCCTCCCTCCCTCTCTCCCTCCTCCCCTAAATCTGAGAAGCTTTGCCTTCTGAAGCTGGAGCTACAAGGGAGATGCTGGATAAGGAGAAGGCATATGTCACTGTCAGCCCTTGGCGATGTGATTTCTTCACTCAAGAAGAAGAGCAATCATACTCCTTATAGGCAAGAAATTTTGAAAATTGGTCTTTAAATTGGTTTTTATACACAATGATTCAAAGTTCTTATGTTGGTTTTTTACAATTGTACTGGAATAATAAGCTTACTTAGATTCTTAGTGATTCTCTAGATACCAAAATTTGATACCCTATTACAAGGTTTTGATGCTTAATGTGCCGTTTATAATCTTCCATTAAATTTATATGGGCGATGGTTCAAAAGTTTTGATGATTGTGCACATTAGTCGTAGATAAGATGATGTTTGTTTTCGAATTCCTGTAGGAAATGAAGAACCCAAAGGAGAAGTGCATAGCTAAGCTTGATCAACAGATAATGGACACTGAAGTTGAGCTGCAGAAAGTGAGGACTCAGATAGAGAGAGATGAGCAGCTGACTCGGGAACAGAAGCAGTAGAAGGATCGCTGAGGAGCCCCCTGATCATAGATCGTATGGAAGTAGCAAAACTCCACCAACTGCTGAGAGAGTATCCAGCAAATCATGCAATATTGCATCCGTTCCTCGCTTCATGACGTTGACAGTCTCCAAACGCCAAAGATTAAATGTGAATGAACAAGTGAATGGGAGGTTGAAGAGCAAGCTTGTGATGTGTGAGACTAACAATCCTACTTGGAACAAAAGGTATCTGCTGATGGAAATGTAATTGTAAATATTTGGTATCATCAGATGGAAATGTAATTGTAATTTGTTCTTTCTTGTGGGTATGAAGAACAATTTTGTGTTTGAAATAAAAGGAGCATAAATCTCATGTCTCCGTCAAATAATTGATGAAAGTAATTTTGCATTTCCTCTAAATTAATTCTTGAAATAATTTTACAGTAATTTCATTAAATAACTCATGAACGACATTTTTACTT
This sequence comes from Agave tequilana, assembly GCA_038442645.1. NCBI lineage: Eukaryota > Viridiplantae > Streptophyta > Magnoliopsida > Asparagales > Asparagaceae > Agave > Agave tequilana. The sequence continues at coordinate 45,692 of JAVJIF010032293.1, forward strand.
GCCTCTAAATTTTATTACTTTCATCAAATAATTTCAAAAACTGAGATACATTGTAAACATTTTTTTCTCGTTACATCAGTACATTTAGGACACCAACTACATGATCTTCGAGGCAAAAATTCTAGTCGAACACTGAAAAATTCTAGCATTTCAGTTTTTTCTTCAACCAGACTCATCTGCGTCATAATCTTCTTCTAATCGAAATCATCATATAAATATTCTGATTTCCAGCAATCTCCATGAGAAGACGGACTTGAAGTTTGCTTCAAAGTACTATTTGCAAGATTATTATCAACAATCTTGAATTTGTACTTGCAGAACCACGGAGCTCATGAGATTTATGCCAGCGTGAAAGGAAGCTTTATCAAGCCTGCAACGAATTTCAGAGTTTATAACTTGACAATAAGCTGAGATGTAACAAGCTAAAACATTTAGAAAGCCATAACTAAAGGCCATTTACCAGATATAAAGACATAGATATAAGTATTCTCTTAGGAACAATAAAGCCTCTTTGGTGTATCATTTCTGTACTGTTATGAAGAACCAGTACGATTATGAAGAAACCACTCCAGTATATCTGTACTGTTATGAAGAAACTACTTTAGTGTAAATATTTAGACACCACTCCAGTATATCTGTACTCTTATGAAGAACCAGTACGATTTTGGTGTATCATTTCTGCCAATTTGGAAAACAATCAATCAATTGATATTCCAGTTTTTAGCATAACAAACAATTTTGTTATTAACCATTTTCTTAAACCTAAATGATTTCTCACTTTCCCAAAATTTGTTGCATTTGGCACTAACTAGACCCCTACGACTCAATCGTCATAGTCCGGACCCGACAGGGAAGGGAGGCGACAAAGTTGTCGTTGCGGTAGTCGGCGACGTCACCACTGGGCAGCGTGTATACACACACACACACACACACACACACAATTGTTTTCCAAATTGGCAAAAATGATACACCAAAATCGTACTGGTTCTTCATAAGAGTACAGATATACTGGAGTGGTGTCTAAATATTTACACTAAAGTAGTTTCTTCATAACAGTACAGATATACTGGAGTGGTTTCTTCATAATCGTACTGGTTCTTCATAACAGTACAGAAATGATACACCAAAGAGGCTTTATTGTTCCTAAGAGAATACTTATATCTATGTCTTTATATCTGGTAAATGGCCTTTAGTTATAGCTTTCTAAATGTTTTAGCTTGTTACATCTCAGTTTATTGTCAAGTTATAAACTCTGAAATTTGTTGCAGGCTTGATAAAGCTTCCTTTCACGCTGGCATAAATCTCATGAGCTCCTTGGTTCTGCAAGTACAAATTCAAAGATTGTTGACAATAATCTTGCAAATAGTACTTTGAAGCAAACTTCAAGCCCGTCTTCTCATGGAGATTGCTGGAAATCAGAATATTTATATGATGATTTCGATTAGAAGAAGATTATGACGCAGATGAGTCTGGTTGAAGAAAAAACTGAAATGCTAGAATTTTTTAGTGTTCGACCAGAATTTTTGCCTCGAAGATCATGTAGTTGGTGACCTAAATGTACTGATGTAACGAGAAAAAAATGTTTACAATGTATTGTTTGGTACGGAGTAGAAAAATTTGCGTAAAGTTTCCTTGAATCAATTGAAAAGTTACAACAAACTTATACTCCGACTACAAGGGAGGGAAGATGTTGAGTCTTGAATCTCCCCTTTGTTTAGTGTTGGGTTCTTCAGGTGGCGATGGAAAGTGAATCTTGTTTTCCGTTGACCGGGTGATCGTCAGGAACTTTCGGGGATCTTCTCTTCGGACGGCGGACGGAGTAACGCAGCTCTGTCGACCAAGAATCTCAAAGAGATTGTAGGCAAAGGTTGACTTGTACGCAGCAAGTTACTTGAAGAGTTGGACTCTCTTTCCTTCTCTGTTGAAGCTCTCAAGTCAAACTCTTCTTCTTGATTTCTCTGATCTCTAATTGACCGACCCCTTTTCCATAGCAACGGGGCTATTTATAGAGGTTTCAGGGGTGAACGTGCCCCCTAAAAACGCTCCATAATGGGGGTTAACTTCCTTATTATGTGGGTGGTGATTGACCCCATAACGAGGGAAGTTATAACTGAGACGCGGGCTTCGACCCTCGCGCCTTGATGCTGCAGTGCTGCTGAGACGTGGGCTTCGACCCTCGCGCCTTGATGCTGCAGTGCTGCTAAGACGCGAGTTTTAACCCTCACGCCTTGGTGCTGCAGTGCTGCTGAGACGCGGGTTTCGACCCTCGCGCCTTGGTGCTGCAGTGCTGCTGAGACGCGGGTTTTGACCCTCGCGCCTTGATGCTGCAGTGCTGCTGAGACGCGGGTTTTGACCCTCGCGCCTTGGTGCTGCTTTGATGGCTATGATTAGCCCTGCGTCTGGAGTTTGGGACTCTGCTTTTGACGACTTGTCTTTAATGATCTTTAGACAGCCTACAGAACTCCCTCTAAAGTTTTCGATATTCCGCAGTTAGCTGGGACGGATTTCGAAATACTTTGGACTCTAGCTGAATTCACTTTTATGATTGGACTGACAAAGCTCCAGGCTTGATCTTGTTTGGAGTATGGCCTTCGTGAGTGTACTGCGGAACTCTTTGAAGCCACCAAAACTGATCGTGTTGAGTGTCTAGATACACAGTCGAAACCTCCCCGATGCTTTGAGTTTGTCGTTGGTGCACTTTAAACCAGGTGTGGGCAATCGTCTGCTGGTGCCAGTGTACTTGAATTGCAGAAGTAAGGACTACACGCCAGTTCTGTGGACGCAGGGGTGATACTGCTTTAAAGACGCGCCTTCTATAGGGTACCTCCTTTGGGATGACAACGCGACTATTACTCCATGAGGTAGACGCGACTTTGGCCAGGTTGAAAAGATGCGATCTTCGGAGGGACGCGTCTTTTGGAAGGAAGACGCGGCTTTTGGAAGGAAGACGCGGCTTTCCGGACGTAACTCTGGCTTAGTTGGGAAGGTGCGTCCATCGGAGGGACGCGTCTCTTGGGATGAAGATGCGACTGTTGGATGCGAATCCGTGCCATGAGTATGTTGCCACGTGTCCTGTAGAAATGAGGGGGCATGTAACGCCCCGATCCCGCAGGTACGGGGACGTTATGGCGACATACATACGCAAGGCGGAAAACCCTACGTACGTACGCGAAGCCTCAGTACAGTAAATAACCTCCATCAATAACTAAGTTCCAGCATGAAATAAGTACAAGAATACCTGCAGAAAGAGGTCAGCGATCATAACAGATATGAAAAATAGGGACAAATAAGATAACGGAAATAAATTACTAAGATACCTAGGAATAGTCCCGATGAGGAATCTCTGATGTGACTCCAAGGTACTCTCGGATACTACGGTACGCGGATCTCCAATCTGGGTACGCAAACCCAGGATCGTCAGAAAGCGACCTAATGAGTGGTAAAATGAAGGAGGCAGTAATATATACATAATAATACAAGCACGATACTAACATATAATACATGATGTGGTACAAGTAATATTATATCATAAGCATATAGGAAGCAGTGGAAATATATAAACATGTCATCTTTTGATACCATCACTACCTAGCCAGTTATCATCAGGTCATGACTCTAATCATATCTAGTTTATATAATAAATAATGTTATCTAGCGGTGACGTAACAGCAGTGAATATGGTAGTGATGTAAATGAACATGCAGGTGGGTATATGCAATATGAACATGCTACTGTGTTGTGTCTAAATAGCATATAAGCAATGCAAAACAGAATATATGTGATGCAAGGTGTACATGTGCATGAGTAGTATGCCACCATACAGAAAGTGTAACAGGAAACAAGTACAGTATCAATGTGTACATGTAACATGATAGCAGATAAATGAGCAGGAACAGTAACAAGTACAACTAAACATGGATCAGGCAGGTCATGTCATATATACAATAGCAGCAATCAGTACCACCTGGTATTACAATCACTCTCTTCCAGTGTCCCATACCACTGGCAGTTCATATTGGAGCCCGCACTCCAGTCGAACCCATCCGGACATGGCCTACGGGTACCATTATCCAAGCGAGAGAGTGACCAAATAATAAGTGTTCCCGATGTCACTATTGTGGATACTGTTTTATTATTTTAATTGGAAACCCATGGTCAAAGAGTTCTTATCAGGTAGGTGTATCCCGTGCATACCCGGGATCACGGCCTTTATCAAACCCCTGGCTGCTAAGACCAGAGCCCTCCGCTAAGAGGGGAACAATAATCAAGTACAATATCTCATGGAGCAATACAATCGGTAGGTAGCACTACCATCCCCTGCAGTGGGAGAACAATATGGATCCAGTACATCACCCGATAAGATCTAATCAACCGTCAAGTCTCCCCCATACCCCAGTTAACTTTATGATCTGTTATACAAGTATACAATGTAACAAGAACAACTACTGTACATGATACAGGTAACATGATAACCGGACCTGAGCTCTGTTGATAGCGCAGAACAATGTAACGGGAAACGGGAACAATATCACATGAACAATATAACATGAACAATATACCGAGAAACGAGAACAATAGATGTGGGATTCCCACATATCGCATATCAACAGCTCACATGTCCAGTAACAGGAATATCCGTATCAGTAACAGGAAACAATCGTATAACATGAATACGGGAACATGAAACAATAATACATGTAATAGGCATAGTGATCCATATGACTAGAATATAGAGAAACCATATAAGTATGTGTCACAGGGAAGCATGGCATGCATGTGTAATAGTGATATGTAAACATGAAATGCAGACATGTGCAACAGTGATATGTAAATATGAAATGCAGGCATGTGTAGCATGAAATGAGGTAGTCCGTGCAGTAGTCTATCCGTGTACTATCTCAGAGCACGTGTATGTCCTAACAGTGATCAGTGTGTCCATGTAACGAAGATATCACTATAGAATGACGGTATCCAGCGTCCTAGAATATCCGTATCTTGGTAGGTCACAGACATGCCGTATTAGTGTCATGAATCTCAGTATTTATGTAATGGTGAGACGTGTGCATGAAACTACATAAAGCTACATGAATACCGATATCTAGTGTAACCGATATATATATGCACTACGGTATTTAGTGCCGGTGTGATATGACTATATCATCTACTTGAGTGTTACATATAAGTCTTACCAAAGTTGGACACATAATGCTCTAATTGAATTATTAAGCTAGTGACTAGTGTTCCTTATCTTATTAACTAACCAATCATTCCGTATACTAAATTAAGTTTTATTACGCCTTAATTACAGGGATTACAATAATTATCATGATTTACCGATAATTATGTTTTATTATTTAAACAATCAATCACCTTGACTAAACATGTTAAAATCAGATAATTAAATAAAGAAAAACACTCACCAACTGGCTATAGACCTATAGCTCTCTTTCCCACGATCGCAACGGATCCAGAATCGTCTGAATCGGAGTCTGGATGCTCCCGATATCGCCCGAACGCTAAAAATCATAATTGAGATTAAATATGTAATAATAATATTTAAAATGCAAATACTGAAAAGTGACAGGGTTTTCTGTAAATTACCTGTAATGGGTTCTGGAGCGGGTTAACGGGCCGAGTTTGGATCCGATAACCCGAACCCATAACTTAAAGTATTGGGTACGGGCTAATGGGTTATCGGGTTAGATTGGGATTTATTTGGGTTAATGGGTTTGGGTTAAAAACCCAAACCCAAACACCATATTAACAGCAGCAGCAACAGCTTCTTGCTGTTGCTGCTATGCTACAGCATGACCGGCCGGCCAGCGCAGCTGGCCGGCGGCGGCTCCGGCCCCAAGGGGCGAGAGAGAGAGAGAGAGAGTGAGAGGGGGGTGTGTGAGAGAGGGGAAAGAGAGAGTTTACAGACCAAGGGAAGAAGAAGAAGAAGTTGAAGAAGAAGAAAAAGAAGAAGAAGAAGAAGAAGAGAGGGTAGCCTCGGTGGCGCCGGACGGGAGCGCGCGCCACCGGCGGCGGCGCCTCGGACGGCGGAGTCTCCGGCGCTTGGCCGGGTCGCCGGAGGTGGAGCCGGCGGCGGCGATCTGCACAGGGAGGGAAAATTGGGGGAAATAAAGAGAGAAGAGAGAGATAGGAGAGAGAGAGAGAGAAGAGATTTAAAAAGGAGGGGGAAAGTCGGTGGGGGAGAACTCGCTGGAAGGAAGGAGAAGAAAGGAGAAGAAAGGAAAAAAAGTTAAATAAAAAAATAATATTTTATTATTATAATATTGGCTCAATATTCGACGATCTCCGAACGGTACCCAAAAATTACAGAAAATAGAAAATAATATCCTGAGACGTACTATGAAGACGGTTTGTAGAAATTCGATCCGGTTTGCAAATTAAAATCCCAGAGTGTCTCGCCGATACGGGCGATACCGGTTTGGCCGGATTTTCGATAAAATCAGAAAATTCCCCAAAAATACCCGAACGTAGAGAATACGATTCTAAGACACCTGGAGAAAGCGGATTCTCAAATTTCTACTCCGTTTGTGAATTAAAAATCGGAAAGTAGATTATCGGTATCGGTCGACACCGACTACGGAGATTTTCCAAAGTAATCCAGAAAAATTCCAAAAAAATCCTGAAAATCTAGAATATTAGAAAATGATTTTTAAAACTGAAATCAACTCAATCGGACTTCCACGGAGGTCAAATCAATTTTGTACGTCGTATCGCGTACAGATACGGTAATACGTATACCGGGGATCAGGGGGTTACATTTCTCCCCACCTTACAAAAATTGCGTCCTCGCAATTTCCATTTAGGTGTGAGAACAAAATTTTCAACCCCTAATGCCTAAAGGTGACAGATCCACGACACCTCCGCTGCGCACTCTGCTATCTATACAGAACTCGGGATGGAGAAGTATGATAGTAAACGAATCCTAACGGATGGGAAGCAAGACGATGCAAGGAAAATGAGAAGGAAGTCGGATATTCTGGTTGACAATTGAAAGGAAGTCAGAGAATAGAGTCAAGAAATGAATTGTCAAGGTCATGGTATTCTTGTACTCGTTGCTGGAATGGCCAAATTCAGATACAGATCAGTTAATCTGAACCTGATTGTACTGTTGGTAAGAGCCCGAGTATTGACCCAGGTGGTTACCCACACCAGGTGTGTAACCTAGGCTCTGATACCACTATGTAACGCCCCGATCCCGCAGGTACGGGGACGTTATGGCGACGTACATACGCAAGGCGGAAAACCCTACGTACGTACGCTAAGCCTCGGTACAGTAAATAACCTCCATCAATAACTAAGTTCCAGCATGAAATAAGTACAAGAATACCTGCAGAAAGAGGTCAGCGATCATAACAGATATGAAAAATAGGGACAAATAAGATAACGGAAATAAATTACTAAGATACCTAGGAATAGTCCCGATGAGGAATCTCTGATGTGACTCCAAGGTACTCTCGGATACTACGGTACGCGGATCTCCAATCTGGGTACGCAAACCCAGGATCGTCAGAAAGCGACCTAATGAGTGGTAAAATGAAGGAGGCAGTAATATATACATAATAATACAAGCACGATACTAACATATAATACATGATGTGGTACAAGTAATATTATATCATAAGCATATAGGAAGCAGTGGAAATATATAAACATGTCATCTTTTGATACCATCACTACCTAGCCGGTTATCATCAGGTCATGACTCTAATCATATCTAGTTTATATAATAAATAATGTTATCTAGCGGTGACGTAACAGCAGTGAATATGGTAGTGATGTAAATGAACATGCAGGTGGGCATATGCAATATGAACATGCTACTGTGTTGTGTCTAAATAGCATATAAGCAATGCAAAATAGAATATATGTGATGCAAGGTGTACATGTGCATGAGTAGTATGCCACCATACAGAAAGTGTAACAGGAAACAAGTACAGTATCAATGTGTACATGTAACATGATAGCAGATAAATGAGCAGGAACAGTAATAAGTACAACTAAACATGGATCAGGCAGGTCATGTCATATATACAATAGCAGCAATCAGTACCACCTGGTATTACAATCACTCTCTTCCAGTGTCCCATACCACTGGCAGTTCATACTGGAGCCCGCACTCCAGTCGAACCCATCCGGACATGGCCTACGGGTACCATTATCCAAGCGAGAGAGTGACCAAATAATAAGTGTTCCCGATGTCACTATTGTGGATACTGTTTTATTATTTTAATTGGAAACCCATGGTCAAAGAGTTCTTATCAGGTAGGTGTATCCCGTGCATACCCGGGATCACGGCCTTTATCAAACCCCTGGCTGCTAAGACCAGAGCCCTCCGCTAAGAGGGGAACAATAATCAAGTACAATATCTCATGGAGCAATACAATCGGTAGGTAGCACTACCATCCCCTGCAGTGGGAGAACAATATGGATCCAGTACATCACCCGATAAGATCTAATCAACCGTCAAGTCTCCCCCATACCCCAGTTAACTTTATGATCTGTTATACCAAGTATACAATGTAACAAGAACAACTACTGTACATGATACAGGTAACATGATAACCGGACCTGAGCTCTGTTGATAGCGCAGAACAATGTAACGGGAAACGGGAACAATATCACATGAACAATATAACATGAACAATATACCGAGAAACGGGAACAATAGATGTGGGATTCCCACATATCGCATATCAACAGCTCACATGTCCAGTAACAGGAATATCCGTATCAGTAACAGGAAACAATCGTATAACATGAATACGGGAACATGAAACAATAATACATGTAATAGGCATGGTGATCCATATGACTAGAATATAGAGAAACCATATAAGTATGTGTCACAGGGAAGCATGGCATGCATGTGTAATAGTGATATGTAAACATGAAATGCAGACATGTGCAACAGTGATATGTAAATATGAAATGCAGGCATGTGTAGCATGAAATGAGGTAGTCCGTGCAGTAGTCTATCCGTGTACTATCTCAGAGCACGTGTATGTCCTAACAGTGATCAGTGTGTCCATGTAACGAGGATATCACTATAGAATGACGGTATCCAGCGTCCTAGAATATCCGTATCTTGGTAGGTCACAGACATGCCGTATTAGTGTCATGAATCTCAGTATTTATGTAATGGTGAGACGTGTGCATGAAACTACATAAAGCTACATGAAATACCGATATCTAGTGTAACCGATATATATATGCACTACGGTATTTAGTGCCGGTGTGATATGACTATATCATCTACTTGAGTGTTACATATAAGTCTTACCAAAGTTGGACACATAATGCTCTAATTGAATTATTAAGCTAGTGACTAGTGTTCCTTATCTTATTAACTAACCAATCATTCCGTATACTAAATTAAGTTTTATTACGCCTTAATTACAGGGATTACAATAATTATCATGATTTACCGATAATTATGTTTTATTATTTAAACAATCAATCACCTTGACTAAACATGTTAAAATCAGATAATTAAATAAAGAAAAACACTCACCAACTGGCTATAGACCTATAGCTCTCTTTCCCACGATCGCAACGGATCCAGAATCGTCTGAATCGGAGTCCGGATGCTCCCGATATCGCCCGAACGCTAAAAATCATAAATTGAGATTAAATATGTAATAATAATATTTAAAATGCAAATACTGAAAAGTGACAGGGGTTTTTCTGTAAATTACCTGTAATGGATTCTGGAGCGGGTTAACGGGCCGGGTTTGGATCCGATAACCCGAACCCATAACTTAAAGTATTGGGTACGGGCTAATGGGTTATCGGGTTAGATTGGGATTTATTTGGGTTAATGGGTTTGGGTTAAAAACCCAAACCCAAACACCATATTAACAGCAGCAGCAACAGCTTCTTGCTGTTGCTGCTATGCTACAGCATGACCGGCCGGCCAGCGCAGCTGGCCGGCGGCGGCTCCGGCCCCAAGGGGCGCGAGAGAGAGAGAGAGAGTGAGAGGGGGGTGTGAGAGAGGGGGAAAGAGAGAGTTTACAGACCAAGGGAAGAAGAAGAAGAAGTTGAAGAAGAAGAAAAAGAAGAAGAAGAGAGGGTAGCCTCGGTGGCGCCGGACGAGAGCGCGCGCCACCGGCGGCGGCGCCTCGGACGGCGGAGTCTCCGGAGCTTGGCCGGGTCGCCGGAGGTGGAGCCGGCGGCGGCGATCTGCACAGGGAGGGAAAATTGGGGGAAATAAAGAGAGAAGAGAGAGATAGGAGAGAGAGAGAGAAGAGATTTAAAAAGGAGGGGGAAAGTCGGTGGGGGAGAACTCGCTGGAAGGAAGGAGAAGAAAGGAGAAGAAAAGGAAAAAAAAGTTAAATAAAAAATAATATTTTATTATTATAATATTGGCTCAATATTCGACGATCTCCGAACGGTACCCAAAAATTACAGAAAATAGAAAATAATATCCTGAGACGTACTATGAAGACGGTTTGTAGAAATTCGATCCGGTTTGCAAATTAAAAATCCCAGAGTGTCTCGCCGATACGGGCGATACCGGTTTGGCCGGATTTTCGATAAAATCAGAAAATTCCTCAAAATACCCGAACGTAGAGAATACGATTCTAAGACACTTGGAGAAAGCGGATTCTCAAAATTCTACTCCGTTTGTGAATTAAAAATCGGAAAGTAGATTATCGGTATCGGTCGACACCGACTACGGAGATTTTCCAAAGTAATCCAGAAAAATTCCAAAAAAATCCTGAAAAATCTAAAATATTAGAAAATGATTTTTAAAACTGAAATCAACTCAATCGGACTTCCACGGAGGTCAAATCAATTTTGTACGTCGTATCGCGTACAGATACGGTAATACGTATACCGGGGATCAGGGGTTACAGGGCACCTTCTTTTTGGCGTGCGAAATTCACGCTGCACTTAATGCGCTGTCCACGCGTCAGGCGGTGATTAGGCGTCGAGCCAAGCGCCGCGTATCTTTGCGAATCACCGTACCTATAAAAGGCAACAGTCCTTCAAGAGTCATCATTAGACTCTCCTTCGTTTTCATTTGCATCTGTTAGGATTTTGAGAAAGGAGCTTCCTTTGTTCTCGTTTCCTTCATCTAACATCGGATCCTTGATCGCAATGGCACCAAAGGCCAAGCATACTGCTTCGTCTTCAAAGGCGGCTGTCTCTGAGACTCAGAGAGGCGGTTCCTCCATGCAGGAAATCCCTCTTTCAGGTATAAGAAGTCATCGGACTTGATTTCCGCCATTAAAGGGGTTTACAGAGTTGTTTTAACTCTTAAATCCCTTTTGAATGTGAACCGCCAACGCGGGCTTATGCCCGTGTTTGATCTTCAGGCACAGTTTTTTTTTTAGTCGATCAACAGGGCGCAGGTCTGATGACCTCTGCTTCCTTTATCTGCTCGAATCTGCGTCTGCTTGTTAAACACAGAGCCCCAATGAGCCTTGCGTTTTGAACCCAACACTTGGAATATTTCTAAGTGTGAAAGATTCAGACGCAGATTCCTTATGACTCTTGCGTCTTGTGGAATCAGATGCTGGTCCTCATGAATCTTGCGTTTGAGTCCAATACTTAGAAATTTTTCATAAGTCTTGGATTTTTAAAACGCGGGCTCCATACTAGCCTTGCGATCATTGGATCTAGACGCAGATTTTGATGATCTCCGCGACTGGGTTTATTTCTGCGTTCGAGTTGTAAACACTTAATCATTTTCTTTCAAATTTCTGATCAAGTGTTATTTTCTTTTGCAGTGAGATATTCCTCCAATCCTCTCTCCAAAAAGTGCCACTTCCGGTATGTAGGTGGTGCTGACCGCAATCTAACCTTCGTGTTGCAGAAGATTACTCCTGTGACTACTGACAAGTCAAAGGAGCGGAGGAGAGGATCTCCAAGGTCGACATGAGGACCTTCCGGGAAATCATGACCGACGCAGATTTTGAGACGGATTCACGTATTCCGTTGAAGAAACCCGTCTTCTTCTTTGGGACAACATCGGCGAGGACGATCACATCTTGCATGACGACGATTATAAGTGGCTTCGCCAAATAGGGGGTAGGAAATTCTTTCTTCCAAATATGGAGAGAATGTATCCTTTATCCTATCTCCAGCACATGTCTGTCCCCCGGGCAATGGAATGGGAGCTTGCCCGACTTGTCCCCAATGTCTCTCTCGGCATACTGGGTGCCCGGAAGGTACACCCTGCCGGACACGGGAGGGAAGTTTTTGGCTTGTTTCCTGGATTACTCAGGTCTGAGTACCCAGTAGGGGAAACCCCTCAGCTCGGCACTACCTTCATTAATCAATTCATGAAGGTAAGGGGTGACTTTCCCATTGACTTCCGCCTGCTCGGGTGGGTCCATTCCTCCGACAAAGTCTGGTGGGGCAAAATGGTGGGCTTTGTCCTCGCTGAACTCGGAGGTCTGTTGGAACAAGTGGGATTGCGTCATGCGGTTAGGGCTGTGCAGTATGGTATCCGCAAAGTTCCCACAATTTTTATGGGATCCTGGAGCACTACAATCCTTTGACGGGGACATTCTTCACCCCGGTCGGAGAGATGGGGCTCGCCTTGCATGAACTATATGAAGTTTCGGGGCTGCTCATGGGAGACGCCCCCTATGAAGAATATGTTCCCACTTCTGAGGAGCTTCATCTCTTGAGGAAAGAGTGCCCTCAGATATATGAGACCTACTGGGAAGTGTTGTGCCACTTCCACATCTGCGGTCAAATAACCTCCTGGAGGACTAGGGGAGTTAAGCAGATGTCTTGGGCGAGCTACCTGTTTAATGGTATAACTGAGAAAGATCACTCAGTGACCATTCTAGCTCCCAGCTCTGACGAAGAAATCGTCCAGAGGATTGATGCCTTTGTGAGTTCTTATACCACAGAGTCGAATGAAGACACTTTCAAACCTGATACGATTTTTGAAAGTTTCCATCATCAAGCCCGGGTCCCCATTTCTGACCAGGCATTACTGGCGGGCTTTCTCATGCTGTGGTTGAAGCGCTGTGAAGTGTCGACACTGCCGCATGAAGTAATTTTTGCCGACGTGGTGTATCCGGCGGTCCTGTTGGCCTATGGCAGGTCCATCGCTCTCCTTCCGGCAATGGTGGCCGGAATCCAAAGTGGACTGCGGGCCCTGACTCAGAGCCTGTGTAAAGTGGAGGCCATCGTCGACTCAGAAGGAAGACCGGAGGTTGACTTGGAGGGGAGGCCATCGTCGACTCAGAAGGAAGACGCGGGAATGAGCCCGCGCAGTGAGTCAAAATACCGCGTCAACAGAAGCAGACGCGAATCAAAACTGTGCCACACACAGGATTCAAACGCGGTTGACGCGAATCAAAACTGTGCCACACATAGGATTCAAACGCGGTCTCATTTTGCGCCCGCGCCTAAAACACAAGGCGCGAAAGAACTCAGACGCCGAAAATTGCCATCTCCCTGTCGAGGGAACAGGGGTTGCAAAATTCGGGTCTGAAACCTTCGGCCCGAGTTGGAATTCATCCAAGTCAGTGGCCTTAAAACGCGAGCTTTATGAGCAAAGTCAGCGCCAAGTGCCAAAGACTTCTGTACTCGCGTCCAGGGAAGTTTAAGTCGGTGGCGCAAATTCCAGAAGGAAGGCACCAACTATGACTTCATGACAACCTCTTCAAGAGATGCCAAAGTGCAAACCTAGGTGGACTAGAAACATCACGGCAAGTCGGGACGGCATACCAGCAGAGGCCTCTGTCAAGAGTTTAACTCTCTACATCAGAGTATGGACATGGAAGGTGATCAGAGAGACACTTTGTCCTGAAGAGACCAAACAGAAGCATAAAAGCTCTGGGTCATCTTCTTCCCCGGAGTCGTCTTCATCCATGAAGACAGTACCCCTGTTAGAAACTCTGAAGAAGGCGGAAGTTCTCAGAGCAATCGTTCTCTTAAAAGAGAAAATAGTCTAAGATTGAGACTGCTAAAGAAGGCGAGCCCCTATTTATAGGCCGCTCCTGGTAACCGTCATTAATGGTTCATCAATTGGAACCGTCGGCCTTAATGACCGCACGATTGTCAAAGTCCAATGGGAAGCTGACGCGTGGAGGGTCGCTTCGGGAAACGTTGAAGACGCTGGTCTACAACCGCCAGCGCCGGTTTTACATTAAAGGGCATTAACGCCCAAGTCCAATGAAGAACCGACGCGTGGACAACTGCTTCGGGAAACAACGGATGACCAGGTTTCCCAATCGTCAGTGAAGACTTGACGTTCAAAGATCTCATAAAATCTTTATGTCAGGCCGCATGTAACGTCTGGAAGTTACATCGATACGCAGATGGGAAAACCGCGTCCTGGAACCCGCGTCTCCTTTTTCAAAATGAGTGACGTCCACCTGCGTTCCAAAGGAAAGGCCGCGTGACTCAGAATCGCGTCCCTTCAGCAAATAGGGCCCATTTTAAGGGAAAGCACTGGACTCAGCAAAGGACTTAGTCCATTCTGAGATTAAGGAGAAAATACACAAGGCTGCGTCCCTCGCGTCCGCTCGAGTCGCGTCTTCATTGGCAGGACAGACTCGCGTTACTCAAAGACCGCGTCTGAGACCGCGTCTGAGAATCAAACACGTTTTGTTTTCTGTGTTGACGGTTCTGTGTTAATGGTTCTCCTCCAAAAGATATCTTTTTGGGGTTCCATGAGCTTCCAGTAATGGTGAAGCCTAAACGGCGTTATACCTAGGAAAAGGACTTCCTGCGCGGAGGAACCGCCCCTCTGGGCCTCGGTGACGGTCGCTCTTGAAGAGGATGCGGTTGGCTTGGTCTTAGGTGTCATTGGTGATTAAGAATCCAGTAATGGAGATGAACAGAGAAAGAAGAACTCTTTTTCTTAAAAACTCTAAACAAATGCGCTCGGAGAAGAAGAGGTATCTCTCTGACTGTTGCCATTTATAGGCACAAGGATTCGCGAAGATACGCGGCGCGTGGCTCGATTAGTTCTGTAGCGAGTCATCGCTTGATGCGTGGAACAGATCAATTTTGATGATTCGCGAAGATCATGCGCCATGACTCTGCAGCGAGTCATCGCTTGACACGTGGAACAGATCATTTAATGAATCGGGAAGTCCGCGCGCCAAAAGGTGAAATCCCGTCGGTTCCCTAGGCCAACTGGCAGTGCAATCATGACATGGCACGGATTCGCACCCGACGGTCGCGTCTCTTCGATGGACGTGCCCCGTCACTACCGCCATAAATGCATTCAAAAAGTCGCGTCTCTCTAAGAAGTTCGCGTCTTTCCAGCTCGGCTGAACATCGCGTCTGCTTTATGGAAGATCAGTCGCATTTGCCAAAGACGCACCCCATGAAAGTCGCGTCTGTAAAGCAGTACTATCTCTGCTCTTCAAAAAGAACTGGCGTTCAGTCCTTACTTCTGCAAATCAGTTCAACAGTACACTGGCACAAGCAGACGATCGTCCACTCCTGGCTTAAAGCGCGTCCATGACAGCCTAAAAGCAATCGGGGAGGTTTAGACTGTGTATCTAGACACTCAACACGATCAACTCTGGTGGTTTCAAAGAGTTCAACAGTACACTCACGAAGACCAACTCCAGATAAGATCAAACCCGGAGCATTAACAGTCCAGTCATAACGGCGAACTCAGCTAGAGTCTAAAGTATTTCGAAATCCGTCCCAGTTAACTGCGGAATATCGAAAACTTTGGAGGGGGTTCTGTAGGCTGTCTAAAAATCACTAAAAGACAAGCCATTAAAAAGCAGAGTGTCAAGTTCAAGGCGCGTGGGCTCGACACCCGCATCTCAACATCAAGGCGCGTGGGCTCGACACCCGCGTCTCAACATCAAGGCGCGTGGGCTCGACACCCGCGTCTCGGTTATAACCGCCCTGGTTATGGGGCCAGTCGCCGCCCACATAGCGGGGAGGTCAGCCCCTCGTTGTGGAGCGTTTTTAGGGGGCACGTTCACCCTGGAACCCCTATAAATAGCCCCGTCGCTATGAAGAAGGGTCGATTTTCGGAGGAGAAAAAGAAGGTTGGATTTTCTTTAGTCAGACGACAACAAGACAGAGATAGGAGAAAGAGAGCTAAACTCTTCAACAAGCTCGCTGCGTACGAGTTGTCCTTTGCCTACTTTCTCTTTGAGAGTTTTGGTAGACAGAGCTGTGCTACTCCCTCTACCAGCCAAAGAGAAGATTCCCTGACGATCCCGACGGTCATCCGGTCAACGGAGAATAAGATTCACTCTCCACCGCCACACGAAGAACCCAGCACTAAACAAAGGGAGGATTCAAGACTCAACATCCTCCCTCCCTTGTAACTGGAAGGAAAAAGCAGTTTTGTTGTAATTTTTTCATCTGATTCAAGGAAAACTTTACAGTAGAGACTTCTTTCTCTCTTTTTTTTTCCGGCGTGTACAAGGAGGAGTTGCGGGTCCAAGCTCTTATGGAGGCTGAGAAGCGCGTCAGCATGAGATGCATCGCCTCAGAGAACAAATCCGTTCTTTGGCGAACCAAGATTATTAGCCTCTTTTTTTTATAAAGAAGAGAACACTCTATTCATCAAGAGTGTTTGTATTACTTTTATCATTTTTGGCCCAAATAATAAGAGTCTTCGAAATTTTGCTCCATCTTCGTTGTTTCACTGTAGATGAATCCAATTTCTTAGTTGCAGTCTCTGGTTGTGCTCCTTGACTGACTATAGATTATAAACTCAAGCTGAACTGAGTTCCCTTCTTTCTTGTTTTTGTTGCAAAACGCGGCTCTGATTTGTAATGGAGACGCAGTTCTGAGAAACGCTACTCTGACCTCGAATTGAGACGCGGTTCAAGCTTGCGCGAAGGACGCGGCTTTGGTTATGGAAGGACGCGGCTCCCTGGCCGCAGCCCTTAACTCTACCCAAATGAAGAATTCAGGATGCAGTGAGTGCGCAGTTTTATGCTCCTCCGAGGCTGACGCATAGATATGAGGACGTGACACTGTCTTAGTGGAGGCATGTCTCTAGATCCTCGACTCAGTGCAAACTCAAATTATATTGAGTTTATGAGAGGAATACCATTGTCATCTTGCAATATAAACGCAACTTCAGGATGCCTGTGACACCTGTGAATGACGTAGGCCTTCTCTATTGTAGAAGTAAGTCTTAGGACGCGGCTTTTGTACCTTCAAAGCGCGACCCCAGAATGGGTCCCTTTTGCTGAGGGGACGCGGCTTTGAACCGCTCTGAAAGACGCGGTCGCAGTTCTCTTAACTGGAATGAAAGAGAATGCCGAAAGGGACGCAAGTTCCTGGACGCGGCTCTCGGGCCTGCGTTTGGTGCAACTTCCCAGGCGTTACATGCAGCTTGTCATAAAGATTTCGTTGGATCTTTAAATGTCAAGTCGAGGTTGACGATTGGGGACTCGCATCATCCGATGTTTCCCGAAGCGGCAGTCCACGCGTCAGCGCTTCATTGGTTTAGGCATTAATGCTTTTAAATGCCAAATCGGCGCTGGCGGTTGGAGACTTGCGTCTTCGATGCTCCCCGAAGCGACAGTCCACGCGTCAGCCCTTCATTGGGCTTTGACATTTGTGCGGGAATTAAAACCGACGGTTCTGATTAGTGAGCCATTAATTTTAGGCATTATGGGTTGCCTATAAATAGGCTTCACCCCTTTCTTTTAACAGTCCATTGCTTAGACTGTTTTCTCTCGAGAGCGAGTGCTCTGGGAGATTCCACCTTCTTCCTTCAAGGACTTTATCTGAGGTTTGCCCCCATGGACGACGATGACCCAGAGCTTTCATGCTTCTATTTAATCTCTCCAGAAGATTATCACTGTCAAGTGATTTCAAAATCAAAAAGCGTCTTCTTAAGCACCTTTTACGTCCGCGCCTTGATGCAGAAAGTTCAACCCCCAACGGGTTGTTCTGTGGGTATGACTTCCTGATTTGCCATGAAATTTTCAGCCCACTAGGTTTCAGTTTTGCTATCTCTTAAAGAGATTCATTTTTTTGACCTTCTCCTGAAGTCTAAGTGGTGCGCCCATCTTTTGGAAGTTGCTCCATTTAGAAAATCCTGACTCAAAATTCTCTGGACGCGAGTATAATGGACTTTTGCACCTGGACTGCGAGCTTTACATACAAAGTTCGCGTCTGAGGCTGTTAACTTAGAAGGATTTCAACTTTGATCGAAGGTTTCAGGCCTTAATTTAGCAACCCTTGTTTATCAACTGGGAGATGGCAATTTTCGCGTCTGATTCTCCTCACGTCTCATATTTTAGACGCGGGTGCAAAACTGGACCGCGTTCGAATCTGTGTGTATCACAGTTTGATCGCGTCTGTTTCTGCCGCCGCAGAAGTTTGATTCACTGCACGGGTCATTCCTGCGTCTGAAGTTTTCAGCAATAGCTGCGTCTGTCACTTAGCTTCTCTGTTGAAGTATCCTAAGCTTCAGATCTTCTACTTTTTGTTTGCTTCTTGCAGGTAGGCTTAATCATCCTTTTTCATATTCGCTGGGCCCTTGGAGAATATATCGGCTAGCAAACTTGTTCGATGGTCGACCACTGGAGAAGAAGTCATGGCTCCTGTTCTCGGGAGACGAGGATCTGACACCCGCCAAGATCTCTTTGGATTCAATGCACCGGTCATGCTTTTTAGCATGGCATGGTCAGAGTGAGATGGCGGTGGATATAGTGGTGAATATGGTCTTGGATTCTCCCTTCACTTACCCTAGAAGTGGCATCGATGAAAGCTCCATGCTCATTGGATGACTTTCTAGTGGTGGAGATGTTCATCAACGAAGGATCATAGCCCACACTTGGGATGGTCAGGTGGAATCAGAAGATTCTGCTGACTTTCGACCTCAAGAAACACCATTGCTCTTGGTCAACAAGGAGCTTCTTCGATGTTTACGTCATGCATGGTGACATAATCAACTCTAACCGTCATCACAGTGCTCGGCCCATCTTTGGCGCCCTTCCGAACATCTTGTACTTGGAATGGTGAGAAGCTTCAAGGAGTGAGTGCAACCTTTGAGAGAGAGACTTCTTTGTACTCCTTTATTGTAACACTCAATCTTATTGTATAAGAGAGCGTTTTGTATCACTTTCATATGCCTGGATATAAATAAAAGTGACACTTTTTTTTTCTTTCTATTGTCTTGAACTTTTTTTTTTAGTCAGACGAATAGAGGCAAAAAAAATCTTTGACTTGTGAAAACTATGATGATAATCTTAACGAGTCAAATTTTGTAGAGAGTGATCCTGTTTTAGGAACTCAACAATGTTGTCAAAGGTGTGATATTAACTTGACAGGGGATAAGATAATTTTTGTGGACCTGCCACTCTATAAAGGAAAGTGACAGGTGGAACCTGTACCCCGAGGGAAGATGAGCTTTTATCAGAGGTTAGGGATTAACTTGATTAAGATCAGCTGGGGATCTAATGAAAACACTGTTAACGGTGTAATGTTAACCTAACAATGTTTTTAGGTAGACTTGTTGTTATGTTTATGAGAATAACAAGTGAGACTAGATTCGCGGGGGATCTAGGAAAGTTTTTACCATTAGAGGTGTGATATTAACTTAACGGGTTGAATGTAGTCTTGTCAGAAGTGTGATGTTAACTTGACAAGAATGTGAGTCAGATGTGTGATGTTAACTTGACAAGAATGTGAGTCAGAGGTGTGATATTAACTTGACTCAAAGGCATTTCAGTTTTATTTGGGAAAACTAAAAGTGTCACTGTCATAGGTGTGATGTTTAACTTGGCAGTGAGGGTAATGCTAGAGGTGTAATTTTGAACTTGGCATTGGTCATCTCGACTTTGACAAGGAAGTCCGAGGGAAAGTCATGGCCTTAAGTGTATTGTTAAACTTGGCAATGACTTGGATGCTAGAGGTGTAGTATTAAACTTAGCATCGTTCATTTCAGTTTCGATATGGAAGTCTGAAGGAAAAATGGCTGTCAGAGGTTTAACATTGAACTTGGCAGCAACTTGATTACTTTTAGAAGTGTAATGTTAACTTAACAGTAATTCGTCAGAGGTGTGGTATTGAACTTGACAAAAATTGATTTGTGATGCGAGCAATTTGAGGGCCTGCCATTCTATTGTTGAGAATTGACAAGTGAAGTTTGAAAATGTCAGAGGTGTAGTTTTAACTTGACAGTAATGGACTTGCGATATGAGCAATTTTGAAGACTTGTCATTCTATTGATGAGAATTGACAAGTGAAATTTGAAGTGCCAGAGGTATAGTGTTAACTTGACAAATTTGAAGGCTTACTACTCCATATAGAGTTGACAAATAAGGTTTGTACTCAATAGGGAGTATTGAAAATTTTCATTACCAGAGGTATAGTGTTAACCTAGCAATGATTATATTTTGTAGACCTATCATTCTGTGTATGAGAATTGGTAAGGGATTTTAGAGGAGAGGGTGGAACTACATCCACTTAGGAATTTTAGAAACCCTCAGCTATCAACGGATTTGAGGTGCCTTTATCAACAACCGTTTGAGTTTGGCTAGCCATGCTATTCCCCTCAGCATGATGAGTTATCGAAGACTTATGTTGGGCTTAGAAGCCAACATTTTCCTCTATCCTTAGCCATCGGAGGCGTCGGATGTTAATGAAGATGGGAACATTAGAACCTAAGTCTCATCTTTTGTCTCTTTATCAATATTTGCATCATGCATCATGGTGTTATCAATGCGCAATTAGTTTGCCACTGATCTACCGTGATGAAGAAACTTTTCTTGTTTTGATCAGAGGTATACTTTTAACCTGATTGACGGAGGAGTATCATTAAGGATAGTACTTCTTTAGGAATCTACCATTGATCGGCATCATGAGTGTATCGCCATTTGAGGTTATGAGGCGATATGATCCATTTGAGTAGACTGACTCTACTACAAATGGTCCTTCCCATTTGGGCTGGAATTTTCCTTTTGTCTTATGTGTCATCACCATAGGTCTTCTGACGGCTAAGACAAGATCGCCTTTCTTGAAAGTTCGCACTTTAACTTTCTTATTGAAGGTTCTGGTAATCCGAGCTTGGTAGAGCTCGATTTGTTGTTGGGCCTGCAGATGTTTATTATCTAAGACCTCTAATTCTTGGAGTCGCTGTTGATACTTCTCCTCATTTGTCATCTCCGCTGTCAAGGCGACGCATAGAGACGGAATTTGGACTTCCAGTGGAAGCACGGCTTCACACCCATATACCAAAGAAAATGGCATAGCTTTAGTCGGGGTTCGAACAGTTGTGTGATAGGCCCATAAGCATTCACCTAGCTTGTCGTCCCAGTCACGTTGACTTTTCGAGACGAATTTCTTGAGAAGTTTGCCGATGGTTTTGTTAAAAGCTTCTGTGAGACCATTAGCGGCGGGATAGTATGCTGTTGAGGACACACTCTGCATTCTGAATTTAGCGCAGAATCTCTGGAAAGCCTGGCTGATGAACTGGGGTCCATTGTCATGGACAATTCGCCAAGGTACCCCAAAACGGTAAATGACGTGATGTTTCACGAACTTGATCACATCATATGATTTTACCTCCTTTAAAGGAATGGCTTCAGCCCATTTGGAGAAGTAATCGGTTATACCTAAGATAAACCGATGTCCTTTTGATGACGGTGGGCTGATAGGGCCAACTACATCCATCCCCCACATCTCAAATGGCCAGGTAAAGGTCGTAGAGTGAAGGTAACCTGGGGCTTGATGGATGAAATCGCCTTGTACTTGGCAGGCGTGACATCTTTTGGCATAAGCGATGGCGTCAGCGATCATCTTGGCCAGTAATATCCCAACCTTTGGAGTCGAAATGCAAGTTTTGGGCCAGGTTGATGGGCTCCACACATACCGTCATGGGCTTCTTTCAATACCTCTTGTGCCTCTTTTGGTGAAAGGCAGTGGAGCAAGATCCCGTCATGCGATCGACGATACAATGTTCGCTTAATCGCATTATAGTAGAATTTGGGGGCTTTCCTTCGAATGGCAGCCGCTTCTTTGGTGTCCTCAGGCAGGATGCCATACAAGACATAATCAATATAAGGGAATCGCCAGTCTCTAGGCTCTGGACCGGCTGACGACTCAAGAGCTTCTTTGTCTTGACAATCTCCTGTTGGCTCCGTGTTGTCCTCAAGAGCAATTCTCGGACAATACAGGTTGTGACTGTGGACAAATATCTTCTCCACTGCTCCGGTTGGAAGGGCTAAAGAGGCAGGGAGAGACGCCAGTGCATCTGCATGCGCATTTTGTTTGCATGGTACATGGTCAATGTAAAAGTTGGTGAACCTCTTGGCCATGTAGACAGTTGCGTTGTAATAGGGTACTAGATCTTCATGTCTGACTTCGTACTCCCCGCGAACTTGGCTGACGATGAGCTTAGAGTCACCATATGCCTCGAGATGTTTAACGCCAATTTCATCGGCGAGTTGCATCCCAATCAAGAGAGCATTATACTCTGCCACATTGTTGGAACAAGGCTCGGTTAATGATACAGCTCGAGGAATCACATAGTTCTGTGGGGAGACGAGTACTACTCCTACCCCCGCTACTTTATATCCTTTTGGGCTTGTTCTTGATGCACCGTCAAAGAAAAGTTGCCACACTTGCCTTTCAAAGGATGTCTGAGTCTGGCAGGTTTCAGCGACTTCATCTGGGAGATCCTCGTAAAGTTTAGCTGCCCTCGGATCTGGATGCTCAGCCAGGAAATCTGCCACCGCTTGTCCTTTAACAGCTTTTTGTGGTAAAAAGTGCATTTCATATTGAGATAGCAATATGGCCCATTTTGCCAGTCGGCCGTTCAATGATGAAGGCTTTGTCATGAGTAACCTCAAGGGGTTGACTTTTGATATGACGTTTATTGTCTGGCCTACCAAATAGTGTCGCATTTTCTAAATAGCAAACACCAACACCAAACATTCCTTCTCGATCGGGTTGTACCGATGTTCGGCTCCGATCATTGTTCTACTCAAATAGTAGATTGCTTGCTCTCGTCCTTGATCATCATTCTGAGCTAGTAGAGCTCCTAAGGAATGATCCATCGCTCGAACGTATATCAGGAAAGGTTTTCCAGACACCAGAGCTACAAGGACTGGCAGTTGTGTGAGGTACTGTTTAATTTCCTCAAATGCTTGCTGGCAAGTGCTGTCCCAAATGAATGAAACACCTTTCTTCATTAATTTGGAAAAGGGTTGACATCTTCCGGAGAGATTTGAGATAAACCTGCGGATGTACGCCAATCGTCCTTGCAATCCCCTGAGCTCCTTGAGGTTTCTCGGAGGTTGCATCTCCTGTATAGCGCGAACCTTTTCTGGGTCCAAATGAATTCCCGTAGAGGTCACTACAAACCCTAGGAATTTTTCACTGGCCACCCCCAGGAAGGACTTGGTAGGGTTCATCTTAAACTGATGGGCCCGCAAGATATCGAAGACAACCTTTAGATCAATTATATGATCACCTTTAGCGCGGCTTTTTACTGCGATGTCGTCAACATAGCATTCCACCGTTTTGCGCATGTGTTTGTGGAAAATGGCATTCATGGCCCTTTGATATGTTGCCCCTGCATTCTTCAGTCCGAAGGGCATGACGGTGTAACAGTATACACCCAGTGGTGTCCTGAAAGAGGTTTGTCTTTCGTCATCAGGATACATTTTGATTTGATTATATTCTGAGAATCCATCCATGAAGGACATTCGCTCGAATCCACATGTGTTGTCAATCATGACATCTGTGATTGGCAGTGGGAATTCATCCTTGGGACAGGCTTCGTTTAGATCACGAAAATCAATGCAGATTCGGATCTTTCCGTTCTTTTTAGCAACGGGGACGATGTTGGCTACCCAATCAGGATGTTGTTCTTCCCTAATGAAGCCAGAGTCTATAAGCTTTCTGACTTCTGATTGAATTGCCTCCATTATTTCTGGACGGAGCCGTCGCTGTTGTTGTTTGACAGGCTTTACGTCTGTATTAATGTTGAGGCGATGCATAGCCACTTGAGGATCAAGTCCAGGCATGTTCTCTAATTCCAGGCGAAGACGTCTACATACTCTTGCACAAGAGATACTAGATCCTTTTTCTCCGAAGGTGACAGACCTTCACTTATAAAGATGGGCTTAGGATTAGCCTCATCTCCTAGATTGATCTGAACAACCTTATCTTCTGTGGGTGGCTCGCGCTGTTCAAAGCGGGTATCCCAAAGATGGTTTAAGTGTTGGATCCAAGGATCTGCATCGGATTGGATCATTTCTTCATCTCCGACTTCCAGGTGGCTTGTTGAAACCATGTTCACTGAAAGTTCTCTGTAGATGTTGCCGACGCTGACATCTGACTCCACGATGACGTGCCCGACGAGTAATCGTGGCCTGATGACCCTCCAGAGTCAGAGGCTGATGGGATCGGAGTTGATACATAGCCCAACCCCCTGCGAGTCTGATGATAATAATCAGGGGTTTTCCCTTTTGGTACAAAAGATCGGAGTAGTGTTCTCCTTCCTTTGCCGAAATTTAACCCTGGACCATTCGTCAGATCATACCCCATGCTTTCCATCATTCTGAGTGCATTTGGCTCATAATGACCGAATTGAGGGGGTTCCTCTTCGCCTTCTGATTCTTCACGGGACATTGGTTCAGACGTAATTCGCCCAAAAATGATTGGTTTTTGGCCTTTTCGTCTTGCTGGAACCATGAATATGGATTCTTGCGCACTACCAACATCTCGATATGTTTCGAAAGACGATTTCACCGGTACATGCAATGATGTCAAAGCATCCATTGCCGACCAGAGATCATCATCTACTTCGGTACTAGTGTCTGACGGCACTGAATCAGAAGCAAACACAGAGAAATACGCCAGATCTAAGTCTTCATTAATATACCATCCGCCTACATCATCGGAGGTATTATCAACATCGAGCTTATTAATGCCCGTTACAAGTGGGTCTAGTTCCCACATGCACTCTTCTTTTTTCGGCTCGGTGTCGGCTTCATTACCAGAGTCGGGCTCCTCTGGTTGCGGGATTTCATCTGTTTCCACAGAGTCCTGATATAGGAGAGAATCTGTGAAATAATTCTTAAGTCCCTTGAACGGATGCCTTTCGGTAATCAACGTTCACACCTTTTCACTCCCGTCAATGTATTTCATGACTTGGTGGAGAGTAGAGGGAACGATTGAATTACGATGAATCCATGGTCGTCCCAGCAGTAGATTGTAGGAAGTGTCAGCTTCGATGACATAGCATGTCACTTCCGACCTCAGGTCCCCGATCTGGCATTTGAGCTTGACCTTCCCCATTGGACGGGTACCATTGGCATTGAACCCATAAATAGTTGTCTGGGTGGGCACTCAACCGGTGGGTAGGAATCCCCAGATGTTACATGACCCGGCGAGGCATAATGCTCAATGCGGACCCGGGATTTACCTGAATGCGGTTCACCTCAGATGATCCAATGTACCCTGTGAAGTACAGGGGTCGATCGTGTTTCCCTTTGACCTGCATATCATCTGCTGTGAAGGTGATGCAGGGAGCAATTTGGGAGGCATGGAGGTAATCCTCTACATCTTCCTCCTTTGGTCCGATCGGCACCTGGGTCATGAAAACCTCAGCATTAGCCAAGGCCTCTTGTAGGGCTTCTCTGGTCGACTTCGATAGCCTAAGAAGCTCATAAAGAGTAATCCGGGCCGGGATGTTGGCCAGTTGAGCCAGGATATCAAAGCGGTAAGGTGCTGTGGATCCTTCCGCTATGTCTTTCGAAAGAACTCTGGAAAACCGAAGCTCTTTCTGTTTCTCCACGGGTTGCTTTGTGGAGGGTTTGGCTGGCTCTGCAGCGGGTCTTGGAGGAGTTACCATCATTTCGTCATACTTTTTCAAATATGACTGCCCCGAACGGGTTTCCGCCACCAGTTGGTTGGGCTCTGCAGCAGGGACTATCGTTTCCTCTTCTGAATCAGTCAGTGAGGGAACGTCAGTTTCCGCTTCCCGAGAAGAGGCACATACCACATTGCAAGATGTGACCTTTGCTTTACCTTTGGACTTCCTGTTGGTCACAGTAGTCCATTGTTGGCCATCAATAAGGTCGGGATGAACCCACATGACTTCTCCCCGAGGTGTGGGAACAGGTACCAGGCCCTTTCCTTGCTGCTGGTGAGGGTCTGTGTTGACCATTCTTAGCTCTCCTCTTGGGACAGGGATCACTCCAGAAGGTGTTGGAGGTTGTCTTCCAAATTGGAGAAATGACGTCATGTTGGCCGTCACCTTCTTCTGCTCTGGACGGAGTTTTAATACCTCCGCGTCAATCAGAGCCTGAAGCATGTCCTTGAAGACATAACAGCTCTTGGTGGGGTGCCCCAACATCCTGTGATACAAGCAGTAGTTGGGATTATCGGTTTTACCGACTTCTTCAGGGCGCCTAGCTTCAGGAAGCTTCAGTCTGTTGCTCTTGTTGAGTAATTTGAAGAGCGAGTCGACATGTTCATCCTTGAAGGAATACTGCTTGCTGGCGCGTGGTTGGCTTGAAGAGCCACTTGCCTTAACCGGTTGAGGTTTGACAGGGGATTTGGTCTCTGCTGCCAAGTTATCCTTCCTTTTTGTTTGGAGGGATGTGTCTGGCGCACGCCTTGTTGTCCTCTTAGGTCGGGGTTTGTTTTCCTCTGCCCTGAACCGGGCGACAATTTCTTCAGCCTGTTCACCTTGTTGGATCAACTGCTTCCAGGTGCGGCTTTCGGCAACTCCTATTTGAGCGAGGAGTGAGGTTTGTAGATTATGGCGGCATGTTTTCATCAGGGTGACCTTGGTCATACCGCTCGGACATCGGAGTGCCACGTTCTGAAATCTTTCTACGAAAGACTTGACGGATTCTCCCTTTCACTGCTTGGTGGCTAAAAGGGTAGGCATGTTGACCTCCGAGTCATCTTCAAAGAAGCGCATTAGGAAGAGCTTCTCCAAATCACCCCAATTCTTAATGGAGCCTTCTGGGAGCTTCATGAACCATTCAAAGGCGAGCCCTTTTAAGGTGCCGATGAATAGACGTGCCAGGATGGCATCATTATCTACCACATTCCCTGTTTGAGATTTAAAGTAGTAGATATGTTGGTTCGGTGAACCTTTCTCATCGAATGCTTGGAGGGTCGGAGCCTTGAACTTGGGAGGGTATGGAACAAGGTCCCACTCGGTCGGATATGGTCGGACCGCCCCTGCTTCTTGCAAGCCTTTTCGGTTGGTAAGGGTCTCCAAATGTTGCTCCAATTGATTCATTCTTCTAGAATAAATCTTTTCCTGATCTTGGTCGTCTTTTCCTTGCGACGAGGATTTGGACGAACCAGAGGTAAGTTGCTCTTTCTCTTCTATACGTACGGAAGATGAGCTTTCTCCCTCTTTTCGTTTGCCTTTAGACTTTTTAGAGGAGGTTTTGTCGGTTAACTTCCTCTTGTCTTCAAGCAACTGTGCCAGCATCTGCTTGAGGGAATCGATGGATTCTTGTTGAGCACGAATCATCTCTAATTGTTCCCTCTGGACCTGGGTTTGCTGCTCCAAGCGCCTGGTGGTCTCCTCAGGAGTGCTAGTCATATATATAAAAGTCTCTTTCTCTATAGAAGAGTTTGAAGCCCGTGACTCTGCAATAACGGAATGCGAGTCATTCACCTCAATGCCCCGGGCTAGAGCATTGTAGTCAATCGGGGGGATTACCCCTGTCCGGCTGCGAGTGTGTCGGTACACTCCTTCCGGTTCTGTGTCAGACTCATCATCGGAAATGATTGCAGGTTATTTTCCCCTGCTCCTGCTCACCATGTTTGCAGTGAACTCGGGATATTCAGTGTCAGAGAAGACCCTCCTCCTGTGGGAACGACTCCTTTTAGCTGATCGGGGAATCAGGGTCAGCTGTCTAAATAGAGACTGCTGGTTTGCACCTGAACTGCAACGACACTCAGAGAGCATCGTGATAAGCCATTCGCAACAACATGACGAAGTGATTCGATTATCACTTCTTTTCTTCGTCAAATAATCTCTCAGATCCGTGGGAGGAGGATCAAAGAGATTAGCCTCGTAATGCCGAGGGCGGAGGCATCCTTGCTCTGTACAGCTAGGACGCAGGGTTCAGAGACGCGGTTCTCGCGTCGTGGCTTCAGGACGCGCGTCTGGCGTCTCTGCTGAGAAGAGACGCGGCTATCGCGTTGCTGACTATTGCGTTGGGGCAGAGACGCTTGAGAGATGCAGGGCAGGTGGGCCCCACACCTAGAGGCGTGTGCCTCTTGTACTCGACAAGGCGTGCGAGTTTCGCCTTGGCGTCTGGGGAGTGGGGCTTCAGAGGAGCCCACTTGGTGAACCTCACATTTGGGCTGCCAAACGCGGATTTCGCGTGCTGGATGTGGTGCGGCAGAGACGCCAGTTTGAAACTTGCGTCCTGCCTCAGTTGGACGATCAGTTGTTCCAACTTGCAGTTGACGTGCACGCCTCCTCTGTCGGCGCTCAACGTTCCGGTTACGTCGTGGGGGTTGAGAAAAACCAACGACGGCCTGGTGCTGAGGAAGAGGATGGATTGGCTGGACACCAGAGAACTTGACCACGCGGGTCTCCTGAGAGACGTTGGCGCGGGTGTCACGCATGGCGTGATTGGCCACAACACCTCTCACAGCAGCTGCCTCTGAGAGAGGCTCAGAGCGGATTTCGGGGCAAGTCCCCGTAGAGACCCTGCGGTAGGGGCGGGCCTTTGAGCTCTTGGAGCCGGAAGAGAGGAACTCTTCATACTTTGTCTGGTCGATTTCTACGACGAGCGATTCGATCATTTTCCCCTTGTAGAGGATGTCACCTTGCACCACAACTGTTCGTCAGTAACGAAAGTAGTCCCCAGCGGAGTCGCCATCTCTTGTTTGGTACGGAGTAGAAAAATTCGCGTAAAGTTTCCTTGAATCAATTGAAAAGTTACAACAAACTTATACTCTGACTACAAGGGAGGGAAGATGTTGAGTCTTGAATCTCCCCTTTGTTTAGTGCTGGGTTCTTCAGGTGGTGATGGAAAGTGAATCTTATTTTTCGTTAACCGGGTGATCGTCAGGAACTTTCAGGAATCTTCTCTTCGGACGGCGGACGGAGTAACGCAGCTCTGTCGACCAAGATCTCAAAGAGATTGTAGGCAAAGGTTGACTTGTACGCAGCAAGTTACTTGAAGAGTTGGACTCTCTTTCCTTCTCTGTTGAAGCTCTCAAGTCAAGCTCTTCTTCTTGATTTCTCTGATCTCTAATTGACCGACCCCTTTTCCATAGCAACGGGGCTATTTATAGAGGTTTCAGGGGTGAACGTGCCCCCTAAAAACGCTCCACAATGGGGGTTAACTTCCTTATTATGTGGGTGGTGATTGACCCCATAACGAGGGAAGTTATAACTGAGACGCGGTTTTCAACCCTCGCGTCTTGGCGCTGCAGTGTTGGCTGAGACGCGGGCTTCGACCCTCGCGCCTTGATGCTGCAGTGCTGCTGAGACGCGTGTTTCGACCATCGAGCCTTGGTGCTACAGTGCTGCTGAGACGCGGGTTTCGACCCTCACGCCTTGATGCTGCAGGCAGTGCTGCTGAGACACGGGTTTCGACCCTCGCGCCTTGGTGCTGCAGTGCTGCTGAGACGCGGGTTTTGACCCTCGCGCCTTGATGTTGCAGTGCTGCTGAGACGCGGGTTTTGACCCTCGCGCCTTGATGCTGCAGTGCTGCTAAGACGCGGGTTTCGACCCTCGCGCCTTGGTGCTGCTTTGATGGCTATGATTAGCCCTGCGTCTGGAGTTTGGGACTCTGTTTTTGACGACTTGTCTTTAATGATCTTTAGACAGCCTACATGTATCTCAGTTTTTGAAATTATTTGATGAAAGTAATAAAATTTAGAGGCAAGTAAAAATGTCGTTCATGAGTTATTTAATGAAATTACTGTAAAATTATTTCAAGAATTAATTTAGAGGAAATGCAAAATTACTTTCATCAATTATTTGACGGAGACATGAGATTTATGCTCCTTTTATTTCAAACACAAAATTGTTCTTCATACCCCCAAGAAAGAACAAATTACAATTACATTTCCATCAGATGATACCAAATATTTACAATTACATTTCCATCAGCAGATACCTTTTTGTTCCAAGTAGGATTGTTAGTCTCACACATCACAAGCTTGCTCTTCAACCTCCCATTCACTTGTTCATTCACATTTAATCTTTGGCGTTTGGAGACTGTCAATGTCATGAAGCGAGGAACGGATGCAATATTGCATGATTTGCTGGATACTCTCTCAGCAGTTGGTGGGGTTTTGCTACTTCCGTACGATCTATGATCAGAGGGCTCCTCGGCGATCCCTTCTACTGCTTCTGTTCCCGAGTCAGCTGCTCATCTCTCTCTATCTGAGTCCTCACTTTCTGCAGCTCAACTTCAGTGTCCATTATCTGTTGATCAAGCTTAGCTATGCACTTCTCCTTTGGGTTCTTCATTTCCTGCAGGAATTCGAAAACAAAAATCATCTTATCTACGACTAATGTGCACAATCATCAAAACTTTTGAACCATAGCCCATATAAATTTAATGGAAGATTATAAACGGCACATTAAGCATCAAAATCTTGTAATAGGTTATCAAATTTTGGTATCTAGAGAATCACTAAGAATCTAAGTAAGCTTATTATTCCTGTACAATTGAAAAAAACCAACATAAGAACTTTGAATCATTGTGTATAAAAACCAATTTAAAGACCAATTTTCAAAATTTCTCGCCTATAAGGAATATGATTGCTCTTCTTCTTGAGTGAAGAAATCACATCGCTAAGGGCTGACAGTGACAGATGCCTTCTCCTTATCCAGCATCTGCCTTGTAGCTCCAGCTTCAGAAGGCAAAGCTTCTCAGATTTAGGAGGGGGGAGAGAGAGAGTTCACGGGGTTCAGAGGCGATGGGTTAATGATGAGGGCTCGAAGAGGTGGGAGGCGAGAGACGACATCTGGCATGAGAGGGGAAGATGAAAAAATTGAGATCGAGAGATCGAGGGCAGCCAAGGGGGCGATGTCGGCAAACAAGGTGAAACTCGAGATCTAAGAGATCGAGGGAGGGAGAAAGAGATCGATAGAGAGAGGAGAGAGAGCAACTGAGAAGAAGATGGGGCATTAAAGAGAGAGAGATTGGATTTGATCTCTTTGAATTAAGCCAGCTATGTGGGCCCCGCTATGTTTAGTTAATCCAGCAACTGTCAATCTTAGCGATCAGCTCAAAATTGATCCAACAATTGAGATCTGATTTCGCACTGAACTCTGTGCGAAATTTTCGCAGCCGAAAACCCTTCTATATATATATATATATATATATATATATATATATATATATATATATATATATATATAGAGAGAGAGAGAGAGAGAGAGGGAGGGAGAGAATATATATTTATAGAGAGAGAGAGACTTGGGGGTGTGTATGTATATATGTATATATAAGACAGGCTTATGTCATTCCAGAAGGATTCGAGACTGAATCCTTCCCAGTCAAAAACAATCTTATGGCATCTGAATGTAAGATTCATACTATTGAAGTTGATCTACATTATTTCTAGTATATATATATATATATATATATATATATATATATATATATATATATATATATAGAGAGAGAGAGAGAGAGAGAGTGAGAGAGAGAGAGAATATATAGAGAGAGAGAGAGACTTGGGTGTGTGTGTATATGTATATATAAGATAGGCTGTCATTTCGGAAGGATTCGAGACTGAATCCTTCCCAGTCAAAAAATAACCTTATAACATCTGAATGTAAGATTCATACTATTGAAGTTGATCTACATTATTTCTAGTAACTAAAAGTCAAAAATCATATATTTTGAATATTTTTTGCCCATTCATCAAGTAGGCTCAAAATAGACGACCAAAAATAGCATATTGCTTACATCTACGTTTTTAGACATACAAATTCTCAATCCGATCATTTCATCATGATCTAAGCACTTAAAAATCCTACACATCAATTTTTGTTAGAGTTCAAAAATTCTACACTGTTAAACTAACCAACTCACTATTTCGGCCGTCCATTTTATGCCTACTTGATGGATGAGTAAAAAGTATTCAAAATATATGATTTTTGATTTTTAGTTACTTGAAATAATGTAAATCAACTTCAATGGAGCAGATCTAGCATTCAGATATCATAAGGTTGTATTCGAGTCGGAAGGATTCAGTCTCAAATCCTTCCAAAATGACACAGATAGATAGACTTGTGTCATTCCGGAAGAATTCGAGCCTGAATCCTTCTCACTCAAATGTCAACATCCGACATTCGAATATAAGATCCACTCTGTTGAAGTTGGTTTATATTATTTCAAGCATTTATAAACCAAAATAAGTGTTTTGAATACTTTTTGCCCATCCATTAAGCGGAGGAAAATGGACGGCCGAAAGTAGTGAGTTGGTTAGATCTATGTCTTTAGACATACAAATTCTCAATCCGGTCATTTGATCATGATCTAAACATTTAAAAACCCTACAAATTAATTTTTGTTAGGTTTCAATTGTTATACATCGTTAAACTAACCAACTCACTATTTAGGCCGTCCGTTTTCCTTTATTTGATGCATGGGCAAAAAGTATTCAAAACACTTGATTTTTGATTTGTAGATACTTGAAATAATATAATCAACTTCAACGAAATAGATCTTGTTGTAGCACCCTGTTCCCGAGATACGTACTCAGATGCGTGTCTCGACTTTTTCAACCGTACTATTGCAATTTTCTTTCAGTATTTATTTTTAAGTTATGATTTCTCATGTTTTTGGTATCGGATCTAAATTTTTAGATCTAGAGTCAGCCCTGACCCGGACTAGGAACCCGATACTAGCTTGCAGCCCGATTTGACCTTTCTGGTAGTTCAATTTGACCGATTTCAGTTTCATACACTGTTTTCTAATATTTTAGATTTTTCATGACTTTATGAATTTTTCAGAATTTTTCTGCAAAAGCTTCAAACCGGTATAGGTTGACATCGCTGACGGATTTCCAGATTTTTAGTATTCAAATGGGATTAAATTTTTAAAAACGACTTTCATATTACATCTTAGAATTTTATTTTCTATCTAAATACATTTTTTGAGATTTTTTTAAATTTATCAAAATTTCACCAATTCTGGTGTCAGCCGGTATCGCCGAAATATTCTAAGATTTTTAATTTGAAAATTATATTAAATTTCTCGAATCTGATTTCATCGGGTTTCTTAAAATAATATTTGCTATTTTGTGAATTTTTCAGAACGTTTCTGAAACAGTCAAATTTTCGCCCTATTAAAATAATAATATTTTTATCGAATTTCTTTTCTTACTTTTTTCCTTCTCTACTCCCCTACTTTATACTCCCAGATATTTTAATAAATTAAATATTTAATAATAAATTTTTTTACTATTTTCTTTTCTTTTTCCTTATTTTTTTTTCTTTTCCTATATTTTTTTTCTTCTCCTTTGACTTTCCCCTACAAATGCTCCTTGCCAAAGCCGCCCGCCGCCTGCAAGCCACCTGCAGCAGCTGCTGTAGCCCCTGCATACAATTCCATCATTATTTTCCTTCTCCTTCTCTATTAAACCCTCCATTTTCCTTTTCTTTTTCATTTCAAAATCTAAAAACAATCTCATCTCCTTCAACTAAACAAAATCAAACCATCTACTCCTTCATCTCGACCGTCGCCTTCTCCATCACCACCGCCGCCCCACCCCTAGGCCGGCCAACCACCTCCCCCACACCCCTCTCTCACACTCCACCACCTCCTTCAACCTCCACTAACCATCCACCACCTCCAATTTCATCAAACCCACCACCATTACCTCCCTTCCTCCTCCAAAATTTACCGTCACCTTCATCAAATTCACCACTCTAACCAATCCATCATCACCTCCTCCTCATCCTCCAACTCCCTACCACCTCCAACAATCACCACACCACCCATAATCACTACCACCACCTCTACCAACACAACAACACACCAACAACAACCACCTCCCCTCCCCTCCCCTAGGGGGCGTGCGCGCGCAGCCCCTCCCAGGCGGTGGCCGGCCACCCCCTCCATTTCTTTTTCTTTCTTTCTTTCTTCTTTTCTTTCTTTCTTTCTTTCTTTTCTTTTCTCTTTATTTTCCCTAAATAAACACCTACTTTCCACTTCCCTAAAATACCCATCCCCTCATTCTCAAATTACTTTCCTATAATTACAACCAATACCCCTCCCTTTTTAATTCCTAATTTCTTTCTATAAATACCCTATTTTCTCTCTCTTTCTCTCTCTCCTTCCTACAACTTTCTCTCTCCTCTCTCTCCTCTCTCATTCCCTCTCTAATAATTATATAAATATTTATATTTATATACTTTAATATATATTTATGGGCTAGTGGCTTGCTCGTACGGTTCGCGGATTTCTCGGATTTTTAACCGGTATTTCATTCCAGTTTCAGGCGAGTGCTTTATATTAAACTTAAAAATAATTACTCTTGATTTATAGCATGATATTGATATGTGGACATCGTATTACTACCATAACATGCCTAACACTTGCTAGTGTAATTTTTAATACATGATTCCTTGTTATACAAGTTAATATATGGTATTTACACCGACACTTGATATGTTATATTTGATACCTGATCCACGGTACTTGATATCCGACACCGGTATTTGCCATGCTATACTTATCACTTGATATCCGACACCGGTACTTGCCATGCTATACTTATCACTTGATATCTGACACCGATATTTGCCATGTTATACTAGATACTTGATATTTGACACCGGCGCTTAACATGCTATCACCTAGTATTAGTTCACTTGACCAGATATTGTGACACCTGACTGGATACTATTACATCGGAAACCTGTATTTCCTTGCATATTCATGATTATCACTTTTACGGGGACTTAATTATTATATTGTTACCAGACATTTGGTACTCGTGAACTCCTGTACTCCTGAACTCCTGTATTCTTGAACCCCTGAAAAAAAGGGTGACTCCTGATACTATACTCCTGTTGATCCTCGTAATAGGATAACCATGAATATATGATTACTATGAACACCCTGTGGACATTATTACTAGATAAATTCTAATAATTAGACAACTTACACCAGGATAGGGGAAACTGATGATTACCGATATAGCCTCCATGTTTATGATGGTCTTATAGTGTTGGGCGGTCATATACTTGGATTCGACCTGGAGGCCACCACGCGCTTCCGTGGGGTGCACTGACACCCCTACTCCCTTACTTGTCGGTTGTACCATAAGCCCCTGGGCCTATTCCTGTGGGAGCGATGACATCTTATTCCTGTTCCGGCGTATAATAAGTCCCGGTACCTAGCGGTACGTTCCGGCTCAGCACCAGATACTCCTGAACCGTTGTCCGGGCATGTACGTGGCCCATTCTAAGCATAGTTCGTCGATCTCCATCAGTTTTCAATAACTTCTCTCTGGTCTGTATGTTGAGGTGTGTGGGATGGGACACATACCGATGTATACAAATCATATGAGTCATAATAACTTAATAATAACATGCTCCTGATAATTGACTAGCTGTACTCTTGGTTTATATTGCTCGCCACTTAGACATGTGCTATCTTGTTGGATTACTTGATTGCTTTCATACTGTTTCATTATTATATTATTGTGAAGGTAAAGTCAGATTATATAAACCCAGACTATAGTGACGTGAGGTATAGGGTATATATATGAGGGTTTCCTTATTTGGATTATTCCTTCGACGTACTAATCTCACGAATCAGTAATGTGAGCTTTTATACCTGATTTTCCTGTAATTACTTTACTTACTGTCTCATTTTATACTTATATGTGCTTATATTCATGATACACCTTTCCTGTACACATGTACCTGTTATGTACGCCACTTGGCTTTACTATATGTTCTCGCAGGGTTGCATCTGACAACCCTGGATTCTCATGTCCAGATTCTAGAGCCTGGACCATGATGGCGTTGCTGTAGCTGATCAGAGCGCGTAGCGGATCCTCCCGTGGTGGTCAGAGCGCAGCCGAAGCTTGGACGTCGCCGTAGCTCTTCCTCCCAGCTCTTCTCCTATTTGGCTCTCGAGATCCCTCTTGCTGCTCGTGAGTACCTCTCAGCTTTTGTATATCTCTTCACATTATGTATTCTTATATTTTCTAGTGATGTAATATTGTTGTAATATTGTATCGCTTTTTGTGATAACCATGTACTTATACTTTTCTATTGGAATGTATATTACCACTGTGCTTCCGCACTCTGATTCTTGCCTGTACTGATGCTTAGCATATATACGTGAGGGTATCTTACGTATATACGTCGCAGTGGCGTCTCTGTATCCGCGGGATCGGGGCGCTACACTTGTATTCGAATGTCAGATGTCGGTATTTGAGTGGGAAGGATTCGACCTTGATTCCTTTCAGAATGACACAAGTTATAGAATATTTCCCAATATTCTATATATTCTCATTAATCTAGGATTATAATATTAAGTGGCTTTAATAACCCAAGTTTTACAAAAGAGTTGGAGAAACTGTAAGTGATATGAAATACACACATATATAAGTGGAGATAGACTTGAGTTGTTCCGGAAGGATTCGAGCCCGAATCCCTCCTCAAATACCAACATCCGATATTCAAATACAAGATCCACTCCGTTGAAGTTGATCTATATTATTTAAAATAACTAAAAATAAAAAATCAAGTATTTGGAATACTTATTGCCCGTCCATCAAGCGACACAAATGGATGGCCGAAAGCAGTAAGTTCATTAGATTTATGTCTTTAGACATACAAATTCTCAACTCGGCAATTTGATCATGATCTAAACATTTAAATCCCTACAAACCAATTTTTTTAGGTTTCAAATATTCTACACCATTAAACTAACCAACTCACTATTTAGACTGTCCATTTTTCTTCTACTTGATCATGAGCAAAAAGTATTTAAAATACTTGATTTTTAGTTTATAGATACTTGAAATAATATAGATCAAGTTCAATGGAATGGATCTTTGTGTTTGGATTATGTATGGTTTATTTGAGTGGGAAGGATTCGGATTCGAATCCTTCCGGAACTACAGAAGTCTATCTCTATGTAAGTGTATGTATATGTATGCATTAAATAGATGCATAGATATTTTAAAAAATACAAAAAAATACAATTAGATACAATTGAAATACAATTATATTTTATTATTGAGAGCTTAATAGAATGGTAGGTGTGCACGAGATGAGTTGATGAGGGTTAGGATTTTTCTTGGATAACGTGTGCATCAGTGGCTGCTGAGAGGAGGAGAGAGGTTGTGAATAAGGATAATATATAAATTATGAGAGGATTTTGTGCAAAAAGTGGATAATTATTTCCCTAACTCCTCTCTCTTCATCCCTCATTTTTTTAGCCAACCAAACCCTTCCCCTCTCAAATTTTCCAAATTCTCAAACATTAAATCCTCTCCTTCCCCCCTTCTCTGCCCCTCCCCCCTTCTCTCTCTTCCTTCCTTTCTCTATGTACCAAAATAATCATAACTTGAGCTATAAATCTTAGATTGATATGAAATGTTTATTGTGCTGTGCTCGAAGACAACAACCCTTAGAAGATCCAACCTGATCTCAATCACCAAGAACAATGAAAACAAACTAGAAGAACAGCCAATCGCAAAAACCAGATCTAACGAGGTTCGGCCAACTTGCCTACGTCCTCGGGGCAATTCACGGAGAGAGTTTTCTTTATGGAAGATGGATTACAATAGCTCTAGATCTCTATCAACACAAGAGAGTCCACAGCTATATTTTTCTCAGCACTCTTAACCCTAGAAAATTACAACCAGGGCTTAAATACATAACTTCCCGAAACAACAGATTTCGCCCAAACCCGACTGTCGGTCGACCAGCCGGTCGACCGACTCCCTCTTCCGGTCGACCGAGCCGGTCGACCGAAACAAACAGAGAGTTGGGTTGCTTACAGAGACCCTTTCCGGTCGACCGGTCCGGTCGACCGACGCAACCAAGACCCTCTTCGGTCGACCGGTCCGGTCGACCGAAGCAACCTGGGAGCACCTGTGCACTTCGTGCACGTCGGTCGACCGGTCCGGTCGACCGACCACTGTCTTTTCTGCTGCTGCTTCGTTTTTCCTGCCTGCTGTTCCGTCGCCTTTCGTCGTAGACTCCTTGGCAGTCTTCAACAGCACCTGGCCTGACTTCACTTCCTCTACTGTACTCTCTCCTCCAACAATTCTCCACCTCGGTGAAGATTGTTAAATCTGAGCCGAACACCGACTCGAAAGCGGCTGCACCAATCTGGTTGCCTACGTACCCCTTGCCCAAGGGATCAAGCCATCCGTAGTTCATCCACATGAGCTTCAGCAAGCTCAATTCACCTGAAGAATCTGGAGCAAGTCTTTGCAGTGTGCAAACTTTACTCCCGACACCACCTTTGTAAGCATATCGGTCGGATTCTCCGAA
Organism: Agave tequilana; assembly: GCA_038442645.1. Taxonomy (NCBI): domain Eukaryota; kingdom Viridiplantae; phylum Streptophyta; class Magnoliopsida; order Asparagales; family Asparagaceae; genus Agave; species Agave tequilana. The sequence goes on from JAVJIF010032293.1 coordinate 84,108, forward strand.
GTATGAATCTTCAATAAATTTATGTCATCTTCCTCCAGAATCTCCCGAACAAAGTGATACCTGACATCGATGTGCTTCGTCCTTGCGTGGTAGACTTGGTTCCTTGCCAAATAAATGGCACTCATACTGTCACAGTGTATCTTCAAGATCTCCTGTTCCACTCCCAAGTCATCTAGCAATCCCTGAAGCCAAATCGCCTCCTTCATGGCCTCGGTCAAGGCCATATACTCTGCCTCTGTAGTCGACAATGCGACTGTGGACTGAAGTGTGGAGCGCCAACTCACCGGTGCCTGCGAGAATGTGAATACATACCCTGTCGTCGACCGGCGTTTGTCAAGATCACCTGCATAGTCCGAATCCACGTACCCTATGCATTCTTGCTTCCCAGTGTTGTCCTTCTCAAACACGAGGCCTACATCAACAGTACCCTTGATGTACCTCAGGATCCACTTCACTGCTTCCCAATGACCCTGACCTGGATCATGCATATATCTGCTAACCATGGAAACTGCCTGTGATAGATCCGGCCTTGTACACACCATTGCATACATCAAGCTTCCCACTGCATTGGCATATGGTACATGAGTCATATGTTCACGCTCCTGAACACTCCTTGGAGACATCTTCGCTGATAACTTGAAGTGCGGCGCCATTGGTGTACTTACAGTCTTTGTATCTTTCCCGATATTAAATCTCTGCAGTACCTTCTCCAGATAGCCCTTCTGAGTCAAGCTAATCCTGCCAGCTTCCCTGTCCCTTGTGATCTCCATACCCAATACTTTCCTTGCTTCCCCCAGGTCCTTCATCTCGAACTCAGACGATAAAGTCTTCTTCAGAGAATCAATTGCAGATCTTGACCTAGAAGCAATTAGCATATCATCTACGTAAAGTAGTAGATAGACATACTCACCAGATGATAACTTGTTGTAGTACACACATGGATCATAATGGCTTCTTGTGTACTTCTTCTTCCTGATGAAGCTGTCAAATCGCTTGTACCATTGTCTTGGAGACTGCTTCAAACCGTACAGTGATTTCTTCAGCTTGCATACTAACTCCTCTTTCCCTGCAGTTTTGTAACCTGTGGGCTGAGTCATGTAGATCTCCTCCTCAAGATCGCCGTGGAGAAAGGCGGTCTTCACATCAAGTTGGTCAAGGTCCAACTCATTCTGTGCCACCAAGGCCAATAGGATCCGAATAGACGAGTGTTTTACAACTGGGGAGAACACCTCGTTGTAGTCGATCCCTTCTCTCTGTGCATAGCCTTTAGCCACCAGCCTTGCCTTGTAGCGCACATTGTCTTCTTGGAGTGATCCCTGCTTCTTAGCAAATACCCACTTACACCCTATGGCTTTCTTCCCCTTGGGCAACTTGGTCAGTTCCCATGTGTTGTTCTTATAAAGAGACTGCATCTCTTCATTCATGGCCCCTTTCCATAACTCCGCTTCTGAACTGATTTCAGCTTCCCTGAAAGTAGATGGAATGGCTTCTTCAACAACTGGAAGTGCATGTGCAATCACCATGTCTGTAGTGAGCCAGCCAGGTCTCCTAGTATTTCTCCTTGGTCTTCCAACTGCAGTGGGATCTGGAACTGTATCCATAACCTGTTCCTGATCCTCTTCAACAACCTCAGCATCTTCTTCTGCAACTTGATCACCTCCCTGTGTCACCTCAGGAATGATCCTCACAGATACTGAGTCTTCTAGAGATGGTGGATCTGCATCACTCTCCACCTGCTGCAATAGCTCCTTGGTCTTCTTAGTCTCCACCTGCTGAGAGACTGTAGGCTTCATCATAGAGGCCTCATCAAAAGTGACATCTCTGCTGATTATGAATTTGTTGTCCTGTTGGTCCCAGATCTTGACCCCTTGGTTCCTTTCTTGAAGCCAACAAACACACCTTTCTTCGCTCTCGGATCCAATTTGTCTTCTTTTACGTGATAGTAGGCTGGACATCCAAATATCCTGAGCACATCATAATCTCCTGCAGCTTTACCCGACCAAGCTTCAAGGGGGGTCTTACCCCCTATTGCAGATGACGGCAACCTATTGACGAGATGGCATGCATACCCCAAAGCTTCAGCCCAGAACTTCTTTGGTAATCCTGCATTTGACAATATGCACCGAACCTTCTCTAGCAAAGTTCGGTTCATTCTTTCAGCCACCCCATTCTGTTGCGGAGTTTCCCTTACTGTGAAGTGCCTCTCTATGCCCTCATCAAGACATAGCTTCTGGAAAGGGTCTGACTTGTACTCTCCTCCGTTGTCAGAACGAAGGACCTTGACTTTTCTTCCTGTACTCCTTTCCTGATTAACCTTCCACTTCACAAACAATTCTAGGACTTCATTCTTGTGTCGCATGGTGTACACCCAGCACCGCCTAGAATAATCATCGATAAACGACACAAAGTAGTGGGTTCCCCCTATTGATGCAGTCTTTGTGGGTCCCCATACATCTGTGTGCACATAATCAAGAATGCCTTCGGTGCAGTGTGAAGCTGTTTCAAACTTCACCTTTGTCTTCTTGCCTATGATGCAATGTTCACACAGATCCAGTTTGCAGGTCTCTGCACCCTTCAGTAGCCCTTTCCTCATAAGAGCTTGCATAGATTTCTCCCCTGCATGTCCCAGCCTCATGTGCCATAGCCGGGTTAGATCTTCCTTCTGACTGGTCGAAGCCGCCACCTGCCCTGTCACTGTACTACCCTTCAAGTAATACAAATTATTCCTGCGGTTGGCCTTCAACACCACCATTGAGCCCTTCGTCATTTAAGAACACCTTCTTTAATAGACACTCCGAGCCCTAATGATTCCAAAACACCTACTGAGATCAAGTTCCTCTTCAGCTGAGGGACATATCTCACTTCCTTCAGCTCCCTTACCATCCCGTCGAACATCCTGATAGGAATTGTGCCTACACCCTCCATGATGCATGGATGATCATCGCCCATGACGACCGAACATCCCTCCAGCTTCTCAAGACTAGTAAACCAATCTCGATTAGGGCATACATGATATGTAGCACCTGTGTCCAGGATCCACTCGTTTTCCCCCGAGTAACCTACAACAGGAGTAGTAACTGAAAACGAGAATACCGAAGAATCTGAATCTGAATCCTTTGCCTGTGATTTATTGCTAGCAGCCTTTGTCACTCTTGCCAGATTTGCCTCAGATTTTGATTCCTTCTTCTTCCCCTTGTACTTTGGACAGTCAACTTTCCAGTGCCCAAACTCTTTGCAATACATGCACTGGTCTTTCTTAAGATCCCTTAAGCCCGGTCTTGACTTCGATCTTCCTCTCACCTCCTTGCCTTTCCTTGATGAGCTCCTGCCTCTTACCTCCAAAGCCTCTGCTGATGAACTAGATCTCCCAGAATGTTTCTCATTCTTCCTCTTCTCATAACTCATCAGTGCTGACGATATCTCATCATAGTTTAAGGTTTGCCTTCCATTTATGAATGTCATTGTAAATATTTCATACTCCTCCGGTGGAAGAGAGTTCAGAAGAATGACTGACTTGTCTTCCTCACTTATAATGGCATCCACATTTAGCAAATCCGTAAGAAGCTTTGTAAACCTGTTGAGGTGCTCATTTACTGTGCTTCCCCTCTGCATCCTGAACAAATACAGCTTGCTCTTAAGCTGCAGCCTTGACTCCACGCTCTTTGTCAGGTACTTCTTCTCGAGGGTATTCCACATATCCTTTGCTGACTTCTCATGTTGAACAGAATATTTGATATCTTGTGACAAACATGAGCGAATCAGGCCACATGCCGACCTGTTCATTTTTGCCCACTCATCATCAGTGATAGTATCCTTCTTCTTCTCCAAAAGGAGCGTGTCCTCGAGGTTCTGTGCATTCAACGCATCCATAACCTCACACCTCCACATCCCGAAATTGTTAGTTCCATTGAACTTAACAACTTCAATCCTGGAGTTATTCATTGTTTTAACAGACTTAGATTCCTCTGCCATTGAGATCCTTTCCTTGACCCTCTAACTATGCGGAAGATCAAATACTTGCAAAATAGATCTATTTCTGAGATAAAAAAGTGATTTTTACCTCTACCTTGAAACCCTAGCTTGAGTTTCTCACCAGATCTATTCCACCCCTGATTCAACGAGCCCTCCCTGTGTCCACCTGAGATCGACACACGATCTCCTTGAACACCAATGCCTCTGACCTGAGATCGACACACGATCTCCACCTGATCAGATCTGGAGCCCTTCGAATCTTCAGAATATCCCAAGCGTAACCTGAACGCTCTGATACCACTTGTTGTGCTCGGAGACAACAACCCTTAGAAGATCCAACCTGATCTCAATCACCAAGAACAATGAAAACAAACTAGAAGAACAGCCAATCGCAAAAACCAGATCTAACGAGGTTCGGCCAACTTGCCTACGTCCTCGGGGCAATTCACGGAGAGAGTTTTCTTTATGGAAGATGGATTACAATAGCTCTAGATCTCTATCAACACAAGAGAGTCCACAGCTATATTTTTCTCAGCACTCTTAACCCTAGAAAATTACAACCAGGGCTTAAATACATAACTTCCCGAAACAACAGATTTCGCCCAAAACCCGACTGTCGGTCGACCGGCCGGTCGACCGACTCCCTCTTCCGGTCGACCGAGCCGGTCGACCGAAACAAACAGAGAGTTGGGTTGCTTACAGAGACCCTTTCCGGTCGACCGGTCCGGTCGACCGACGCAACCAAGACCCTCTTCGGTCGACCGGTCCGGTCGACCGAAGCAACCTGGGAGCACCTGTGCACTTCGTGCACGTCGGTCGACCGGTCCGGTCGACCGACCACTGTCTTTTCTGCTGCTGCTTCGTTTTTCCTGCCTGCTGTTCCGTCGCCTTTCGTCGTAGACTCCTTGGCAGTCTTCAACAGCACCTGGCCTGACTTCACTTCCTCTACTGTACTCTCTCCTCCAACATATTGGAAAGTAGACTTCAAGATTTTTCTAGTGATATACAGAATGATAGGGTTGAAGAGATGTAACAAATATAATCTAAATTTAAATAAGTTCATTGGAAGTTCAAGATCTTTCTTGTGATATATAGAATGATAGGATTGAAGAGATGTAACAAGTATAATCTAAATTTAAAAAGTAAGAGACAAGGATAGCTAAAAATCAAATTGACAAACTGCCTTTGAAAAAATATGAGAAAATTTGTATAAATTATAATAAATATATAATCAAAGTATTTATCCCCAAAATGATATTTTGAACGTAATTTAAAACCTTTGGGTAATTTAATAAAACTTTGAATAAAATACACTTGAAATCAAAATTAAACGTGTATGCATAAATGTGAAAATGCGATCTAGTGTTGATCCAACAACCTTAAACTTGTAAACATTATTTAAATGCCTATGAAAATATAATAATTAATTGTGTAAATCCCAATAGGCATAAAAATTAAAGTTAATAAACCCAAATCAATAAGTTAAATACAATTTAAAAGCTTTTGGGCATATAAATAAAACTTGAGAGGAATCATACTTGATTTTAAGGGCATGTTTGGTTTCAAGGAAGTGGGCGGAAGTGGGCAGAAGTGAGGAAGTGTCATTTTTCACTTTCATTGTCCATCCAAACAACAGAAAAGAAAATTGAAACTTTTTCTCTTTTACACAACCATTTTCTCATTTCCACAGTGCTAAAATTAATTTTGTGATCATGTAAATCTCCTTTGTAATAAGTTATAACTCAAAACAGATAATTTTGTGGACATGTAAATCTTACTTGCATTTTAATTACAGTTCAAATTTTTTCATAATTAATTTTTATTTTAATATTATTTTACGGACAACTTTGTGGTCAACTTTTCCACTTTACTTCCGCATTACTAACCAAACACCGTAAAATACAATATACCCTTTCACTTTCACTTCCCAATTACCAACCAAATAACTGAAAAGATACACACAAATTCTCATTTTTTAAAAGAAAAAAAATCCTACGTCCCACTTCCTCACTTCTGCCTACTTCCTTGAATCCAAACAATCCCTAAATCAAAACGAATATGCATAAGCATAAAAATGAATTCTAGTGCCAAATTAAGTTCTTTTCTTAGTTCTTCTTACCTTATATATGAAGTCCTAATGAATAGTTGACATTGTAAACTCCATGAGTTCTCCAATCTTGACTCTTCATACGAAGTCTTTTTGAATATGTAACATGAAAGCTTTATAACTCATCAAATCTTCAAGTCTTTAATTGCTATCTTGAAGTCCTAATAGATATTTGAAAGTTTAGCATCACGATTTCTTGGATCCTTAAGTGATTTGTTCAAAATTGATGAACATTAAGTTGCTTTTAGGAGTGTTGGGAAGATATGACTCTCCTGTTTTAATTACCGCAAGTGCACGATTGATTGTTTGCAGCACTTAAGGGTCAGTCCATAAGGAATTGTGTTTTTCAAAATTCCTAACGCGATCTAAGCGAATCAAAAGAAAAGATTGGGAAATTGATGTGAATTACTTGTCAAAGAGGAGAATCATACACCTAGGGTTAAATCCCCTAAACTACTGTTCATGTGGTTAAATATTGTTTCTTTCTTAATTCATTGCACATCACCAATTTCTTGTTCATAACAGGCATATCACTCCAGAAACTTAGTCTTAAGCACAAGATATTATATTAGATCGAATATTCCATCAAAGATAATTTTAAATAAAGAAAGAAAATGATGAAATAAATTCTAAGCATGGATTATCGATTTGACATTTATATCTTGTCAAATTTCAAAGTATATAGAGATTAATTTCCATTAAAGAAAAATCTATCAATGTGTGCACTAAATTCTTAACAGAGAGATTCAAAGCAATATCACACAAAGATAGTCTAGGTTCATCACCTCAGGTACATCAAGAAAATCTAGCCAAGCATGCTTAAGTCCATCAAAAAGATTTCGATTTAATAATCAATTGATTAACTCTAGCATAAATAACTAAAAATAATTCCTACCAATAACTCTAAAATTAATTAATTAAATTAATTCAGAAAATAATCTAAATTGGAAAAGGGGTAAAATATACCAGGGCTGACCCTAGCATGTGCAGTACACGTGTCCAGTAGATAGACAGATCTGGATCTTGCTCAGAAAGTAGTCTCCACAGGCCCCACTGAGCCCTGCAGAGAGAAAGTCACGCCGTCTTGAATGGATCCCAACGTCAACCTCGCTTCTCGCGTACAGAGAAGGAATCACAGTGCTATTTCATTTTAAGTGGACCCTGCTCCATTTTTTTGTGCTTCAGTAGGGCGTGTTTGGTTGCAAGGAAGTGGGCGGAAGTAAGAAAATGGGAAATATAACTGTTCACTTTCTTATCTATCCAAACACCAAAAAAGAAAAATAAGAAAACCCCTTTTCCTTTTCTCTTTTCTCTTTTACACAATCATTTTCTCACTTTCAGAGTCCTACAGTTAATTTTGTGGTCATGTAAATCTCATTTGTAATAAGATGTAGTATAAAACAGTTAATTTTTTTATAATGTAAATCTCACATGCATTCTAATACATTCCATTTTTTATTTTTCTCAATTAATTTTTATTTTAATATTATTTTGTGGTCAATTTTGTAGTCAACTTTTTCACTTCTACTTTTATATTACCATCCAAACACTGAAAAGAACATAACATTTTTCAAACCACATTTTCTAACAACATCCAAACACCGAAAAACTTACTAACCAATTTTCAAGTTTCAAAGAGAACTATTACCACTTTCTCACTTCCACCCTTAACCAAACAAGCCCGTAAAGAAAGAAAAAAAATGCACTTAGCTTTGATTATGAACAAGGCCTAGATTGCTTGCCCCCACAAGGAAAGAAAAAAATTGCACTTAACGAAAGGGGAAGAATGTTTCTCTTCTTCTTTGCGCGAGATCTGAGGGGAAAAAGAAACACTATCCATTCACAATGAAGACATGAATCACATTGCAGAGAGTAATGATGCCGGAAAAAATATTAATAAAAAATGGAAAAAAAATTAGATGCCCGTCCAAAAAGTTATCATCAAATCTTAGGTAACAGGTGCTTATAGGCAAAGCCTGATGGGTTTTTTTACAGGAAAGTCTACTCAAAGTTATAAAATTTCACATAATAAAACTAGAATTTACAAGTACCGAAATCTCAGTCTATATTTTATATTTAAGGCCCCAAGATCTTTTAGAAATTGTAATTTCGCCCTAGTCCAGAATACAGAATAGAACTTCTTCGACTTCTTTTGAGCAATCAGATGGCCGAATTAGAAGAAATCATCAACATGAAACTTATAGATCTCGGAATTCTCTTTCCGTACTCACCTAGATGACCAGTATTGGAGTCCTTTAGCAAAATTATAGCCAAAATACTCCAATATATTTGGAGAGTTCTTCAATAAAGTTTCTTTTGGTTTGACCTCTCTTTCAAAACTTGTGCAATTGTAACCCTTTCTCTTTTTGGCAAACTTGTTCTGCAAAATCATTAAAAATACCCAAGTAACATTATTTATACACTTATAATAGATAAATGGAGTATGAAAATGTGGTAAAATCATGCTAATTAAGGAGCTCTATTTCCACCATTTTCAATTTGAATTTTACATTGTAAGCTCATTCCATCCAACCTCCTTTATAGTTTCATGGTGTTTGTTTTCTATAACGCTAGTTAGACTTTTAACGCCAGTTTTTTAGAGAATCGGCGTTAAAAGTGTTTGTAATGCCGATTCTTTAAAGAACCAGCATTAAAATTTTTTTTTTTAAAAAATCGTACAAAGAGCAGCTTAATAAAGAGTTGCTCTCTGTTGCTACTATCTGCTCTCAAAAAATAGAGAGCGGCTCTCTGTTGAGAGCTCTCAACAGAGAGCAGCTCTCAACATAGAGCTGCTGAGAGCAGCTCCCAAGAACAATTAATAACAAGAACAAAGAACAATGAACAACTCAACATATATACACAAAAAGGAGATTCATTCCAATTTCTTAAAAATTTCGCCAACATCTCTTCTATAATTAAGAATCTGCCCTGATACAATTATCCAATCGGCGCACACGGCCTAAAATCATTCACACGTGTGCGCGCGCGCGTGCACACACAGACACACACACACACACAGATAGACTTGTGTCATTCCGGAAGGATTCGAGCCTGAATCCTTCTCACTCAAAATACCAACATCTGATATTCGAATACAAGATTCACTCTGTTGAAGTTGATCTATATTATTTAAAGTATCTATAAACCAAAAATCAAGTGTTTTGAATACTCTCTACCCATGCATCAAGTAGGAAAAAACGGACGGCCTAAATAGCGAGTTGGTTAGTTTAACAGTATAGAACATTTGAAACCTAACAAAAATTGGTCTGCAGGGGTTTTTAAATGTTTAGATCATGATCAAATGGCCGGATCGAGAATTTGTATATCTAAAGACATAGATCTAACCAACTCACTACTTTCAGCCATCTATTTTGCATCACTTGATGGATAGGCAAAAAGTATTCAAAAACACTTGATTTTTGGTTTATAGATACTTGAAATAATATAGATCAACTTTAACGGAATGGATCTTGTATTCGAATGCCAGAGGGTTATATTTGAGTAGGAGGATTCGTGCTCGAATCCTTCCGAAATGACACAAGTCTCTCTCTCTACACACACACATGCAATCATCCCATGCAATAATATATATACAATGATCTATTTAAAATCATATATAGATTTCAAAATATATACACATCAGTAGAGTGATGTTTGAACCCTCACCGCGCTGCATAGCCATCCCTCGTGCGTCGCCACCTAGCCGGTCTCACTCGGGGCCGCCTCCTAACTAGTGATGGATACATGCCAAAAGACGATGAAAACATTAAACAAGTATATATCACAAATATGAAACATGAGACAAGCACGGATCACAATATACAAAATACTAAAAATACTTGCTACTAAGCCTGCTGTAGAATGAATTCTGCCCATTCTTCGCGAATCTCATCCATTCATCATTTGTGTATGCTGTTTATTATACTGCAAAGATATTAAAATTAGTATCATATTTAGTTTAATATTAACAAAATAAAAGTAAGTTTTATGCCAAATGATTATACATGTATTGGAATGGGATTCCATTGAGATGCAACGATTTCTCGTATAAATCGTATCACGTAGTATCCGCACACCACGCTATTTGGCTGACGAGGGCACTATAAGAATTAAATTAATAAGCTATAACTTAAACATTGTTAATTTTTAAAAAATATCAAATACTAAAAAAAACCTTAATTACCTCCATGTAGGATGCATACTCGTAGATCGCACATTTTAATTAATATTTGTGATAAACATAACCACAACTCTTTTCATTAAACAAACAAATACATTAATAAAAGATCTATATATATTAGAGCTAATGAAGTAGATATAAGTATTAAACACTCACATATTACTCATATCAACAATCTCATGTCGCAGCTTTTTCTTCTTCTGTAGACCCATTAAACGCTTTCCGCAATCATGGATAATGGTGTGACACAAGCAAGAACTTCTGGTACCAAGATATACTATCTTTCTCTCATGCCTTAATTGAATAGAAAATGTCTCTTCTCCATATATAGGACATGCTTTATGTCATTTCACATTGTACCCCGATAAGTTACCGTATACTGAAAAATCATTAATTGTTCAAAGTAATATAGTTCGAAGTGTGAAAAGTTCTTGACGATATGCATCAAATACTTCTACCCCTTCCTCCCACATTATCTTTAGGTCTCAATAATAGGTGTCAAATAAACACCTATATCATTTCTTGGTTGTCTGGACCCCTGATATCAACAATGATATCATAAAAACTTGCGCTTCATGCACAACCATAGAGGAAGATTTTAAATAGACAACACAACTGGCCATGTACTATGTGTTCTGCTCATGTTATCGTGTGGATTCATTTCATCAGTCGAAAGGCCAACCGGAAATTCCTTGCATCACTCTCAAATTCAGAAAATTTTCATTAATCATATTCCATTGCGGAGAATCAGCCGTTGCCGCAACATACTATCAATAATCCTTCCATCTGAATGCCACGTTAAACTCTTCGCATATTCTGCATTCTCAAACATGCATTTAAATCTAGGTATTATCAAAAAAATACCATAATACCTTAGCCGGAGATTTGTCATTTGTTTTGTACCGTGACTTTCCACACATCAGATATTTCTCTAAATGTTCGTATTCTTTTTGGTACAAAATACAATCATTAGTGCAAGCATGTATCTTTTCATAATCAATATTCATAGAGCGCATGATTTTCTTGCCTCGTACGTGCGTTCAGGGAGTTCATTTTCCTTAGGAAGCATATCTTTCAAGATTTTGAGTAAGAATGTAAAACTCTTATCGCTCTACTCATTTCTTACTTTCAAATTGTATAATCTTAACACTGCAGACAACTTAGTGAATTTTAGAACCAACATATAAAAATTTTTCTTGCATCATTCTTCAAGCTCTCAAATAAGTGTGGATGATCCATAAAGTATTTATTTGTATCATGCATCATGTCTTTTAATGATCACCCTCATCATTTTTGACTTCTTTTCTTTCATCACATCTTCTATCACTTGAATTAATAGGTCTATCTTCTCTTGCACTTTCACCGTGCCATATCCATCTTGTACAACTTGTATCAAATTCATTAATTAAATAAATGGTCCCTTAATACTTCAACTGTACTTATTAAGACAACCACATTTTATGCACAAATAATTAATACAGTTAGAATTGTCTGCATGCTCAATAACAAAGTTGATAAACTCTTCTACATCTTTCTCATATTCGGTACTTAACCAATCAACATGAATCCATTTTCGATCCATCTTTACTATGTCTAGACATAAAAAATCTTTACTATGTCTAGACATAAAAAATAAGAAATTAATTTTCGACAAAACATGACATAAAAAATTCAAACAAAATTAATTTCCGATCCACAAGGCGAACACATATATATACAAACATACACATGATCATATACACACATCACATACATGCACGCTTGAACACACATATACATCACATATATGTATAAACACACACGAATACACACACACATGTACACATCACACACATCAGACACATCATGACATACATCAGACACAGACAAACATATAAACACACAAATGAATACACACATGTATATTACACATGTGAATACACACATCGTATATCACACACATACACACAAATTTCACCAATTTAGCACACATTTTTTCACCAATTTAGTACACATTTAGCATCAATTTTTTTACCAATTTACCGCATATCACATATCATGCATACATACACAATTTTCACTAATTTCATCAATTTAGCATCAAATCAACAATTTCACAATTTTTTCTGAACTAGCTAGCATTTTCAACAGATTTCACAAAAAAATTTAAACTATTTAGTTAGCATCAAATCAATTTTTTTAAATTTATCATTTCACAAAATAATAATTTCACAAAATAAAAAAAAATAAGAAGGTGATACCTTAAGTTCGCTGGAGGGGGGAGAGAGAGGGCTCGCCGAAGGGGGGGCTCGCCGGAGAGGGGCTCACCGGAGAGACGATGGTCTAGTTGAGAAAGAGATCGGGGGTGGGGGAGGCGGCCGAGAGGGGGATTCTTGGTGAAGAGAGAGATCAGAGTGGGGGAGGGTCGGAGAGGCCGCAGATGGGCCCTCGGGAGGCGGCCGAGAGGGGTGGGGTAGATTTGAGAGTGAGAGATCGAGACAGAGATAAATGAGCTATAGTGATCACTGGCGGCCGAGTTGGGGATTTAGCTAGTTTTTTTTTTTTTTTAAGTTTTAACCCCGGTTTCTAAAGAAACTGGCATTAAATCCTATAATTTAACGCCGGTTTTCTAGAAATCGGCGTTAAATCATTGGATTTAACGCTGGTTTCTTAGAAACCGGCGTTAAATCAAAGGATTCAACACCGATTTCTAAGAAACCGGTGTTAAATCAAAGGATTCAACACCGATTTCTAAGAAAGCGTTAAAAGTTTTTATAACGTCATTTTTTTTTATAAAAAAAATGACGTTATTGTATGTGACTTTTAATTTACATATTGTTGTAGTGGGGGCATCTGTAGTGGTCATTTTTTTGACCTCTCTGAGATCACACTACGTGTCCATCTAGCACCAATAGACACGTGACACTTGGCAGTTTTCAGAACCTTTGACCGGGAGGCCCGTTCAATTTAAACTCTGAGCAGTTAAGATGGTTAGAAGAAAGAGATAAAATCAGAGTATCCCTATCTCTAAACCAAATCTTCATTTGAACTCAACAGTTACATGCTCTAAATGGCCTCTGAATAAGCAGTTAGATGTTTAAACAAAACTGAACCTTGTAACCTTATCTAAACAGACACTATCTGTATAAATAGTAGTAGATCCCTTCCAACGTGGAGGATGACGATCAATTGAGCTCAGAAACCCTAACCACCAGAGAATCACCATTGTTATCGCCATTATTATAGTGGAATCTCTCTTCCCCTCTGTGATTTTTTCCTTTCGGGTTTTCCACGTAAGTCTCTGTGTTTGTCCTGAATTTTCTGTGATCGGCTTTTCTCATTTTCACAAATTTGATGCGTGAATTAATTCCTTAGAAAATTACCCACTGCACTTGCAGATGCCAAGAGCCTCAGGCTAAATCATCTCCCTCAGCAAGTACTCTGTCATCGATCAGAAGCATTATCTTTAGTGGAGATGTTTCATTCTTAGTTGTCCATCTAGCGTAAATCTCCTCTTTAGAAGATTCTGCCTTTCACCAAACATCTAATTCCCGTATTCCACATTCATCCAAACTCTTTATATTTTACTCACTGTGAGTTTTGTGACGAGGTGTTAAAGAATATAATTAGAATTGAGATTAGAATACTACTACAATTCAGATTCGCCTCTTCGAATTTTCATAGTATGTAATTGTAAGGCACATATATTCTTGAATACTGCCCTCATGAATATAGACATAATTCAGTTTTTTTTTTTAGTTGATGTAGAACAAAAGGGAAACATTCTCTGCTAAGTTTCATCAATCGAGCAGCTCCAGTCCATGTGCAAAAGTGATGCGTAGAAGTAATAACAATAAGTGCGAAATAATCGACACCTTCATTTTCAATCAATTGAGTTAGTAAGTTGATAGGACATGATCTCTGTGCCTACCTTCCCTTCAAACGGATGCCTTTGCTCTCAAGGGATCATTGATAGGACTCCGTAGAGTCTGTTTGGTTATACGAAAAGCAAAACATGAAATACTGTTTACATGTTCATCACAGTTTTTTCACAAGCAACCATTTGATTGCGGAAAATAATTGAAATCGCGTGTGAACCCCGCAAACAGTGCGCACCGTGCTTTTTAGAGAGAAGTTTTGATTGCTTCATGTTCTGAAATCTAACGGAAAACATTGTTCAATGTCAGAGTGAACAATGTTTCGACTGAAAACACAAAACACTGTACATTTTATTTTCTAGCGAAATAGTCCCGTAGTCTCAACTCCACTCTAGTAGAGTTTTTTTCCTCACCGCAGGAGGCTCTAAGGTTGGCTAACGGGACGAATCAGGTTGACTCGTCCCGTCAGCCTAACGAATCCGTGACGAGACGGGTTGGACCCGTCTCGTCACGGATTCGACGAGACGGGTTGAATAACCGGGTAACGAATCGGGTCTTCGGGTCTCCTGACCCGATTCGTTACCCGGATTTTCAGAGACGGGTTGGACCCGTCTCGGCATTTTTTAATATTTTTTTAATTCGAATTTTCTTAAAATTTTAAATTTAAAGTTATAAAGAAATTAGGAAAAAAATAGTAAAAAAAGGAAAAATAAAAAAATTTGTCTAAAATTATAAAAAAAATAATAGAATTGATGTTCACTAATTACAAGTTTTTTTGTAAGGTAAATTATTTTATTAATATGAAAAAATCATATACCAATCTGCTCATCACATATAATGTACATAAAACTCATCTCATATAATATACATAAAACTCTGGTGCTCATCTCATACAATGTACATAAAAAACTCTAGTGGTTCTCTACTCTTCATCATCGTCCTGTTCAAATTCTTCATCTTGAATAGCTTTTCCTTGTGTGCGTCTTTCTGCATCAAACCAGTCCTTTAAGCAAACAACCATCTCCAAATGTTTCGGCGTCAGCCTGCTTCTCCAGGGTGTCAAAACTCTACCACCTGCAGAAAATGCGCTCTCGGACGCTACTGTAGAGACCGGAGGTGTCAGTATATCTCGGGTCATGGTAGAAAGATAACAGGAAATTGTTTTCTCTGTTCCTTTTACCATGACAAAACATCAAATGTTTCCCATGATTCATCATCATTTTCATTTATTTCAGCAGGCATTGTGTTCAAATATAAATTAAGTTCATCAAATGAACCTACTCCTGAAGACTGTTTCTTTCTAGTATTAGAGGAAAGTAAACTTTTAAAATTAGATAATCTTTTACCTAGACTAGTAGAAGAAGTTTGTGATGGTGTTGGCCCAAAGGCCTATCACTCTAGTTTTGATGATGATCAACTCATGAAGTTATGATTACTAATGATCTTGTGTTTAATTAGTGACAGATTCATTATCAAAATCTTAGTAGGTGTGGAGCTTCAACAAAGGATTTAAAGACAAGTTGGAAGCTAGCACCGGTTGATTCACGAGCCTATGCATCAACAACACATCTAGAGATGAGCTCGGTGGATTGCATTTGGACCAAGTCATGAAGATGAGAAGCCTTCAAGTGAAGACTTCAAGAAGATGAAGACTTGTGTCTAGGTATAAGATTTTGTTTTGTTTTAGTTAAAATGTAAAGGATAGATAGTTAGTGGATTGCTCAAGTCTATATCACACACACACTCTTGATAGAATTGCTTTCATAAAGAATTTTTATTTATATGTTTAGAAAAGAATTTGTTTATTTAGAAAAAGATTTTTCTTTGTGACAAAATATATATACTTTGGTTTTTGGTATTTCTATCATACATATCTTTCAACCAAAACCAAGTTCAGAGCTTTATGATCAAAAACATAGATATTTCATTATGATTGTGTAGTGGATCATATCCATACACACTATGCTTTAATAAGTTCAAAATATCTTGTTTTTGTATTTTGTGAAGTTATGGAAAAACAAGTTTTAGAAAACATGTTTTTAGAAAAACAGTTTTTATTTTGATTGAAACTATTTTTTAGATTTACTGAGAATTTATGGGATTTTTATTAAGTTAAAAGACCTTTTTCCAAATCCCTTAACTGTGCAGTCTGAGGACTGCTTGACAGGCCAATCGGTCGACCGGGCGGTCGACCGCAGCTAGGTCGGGTCGACCGTAGGGTCGACCGACGTGCACAGCCTTGTGCACGTTGTCAGCACAGTGGTCCGGTCGACCGTACGGTCGACCGCTGCAGAGAGTTCTGCTCTCTGGATTTCTGGGTCGACCGGGCGGTCGACCGGAGGCTTCAACGGTCGGAAAAATGACCGTTGGCCAGTCGACCGGCCGGTCGACCGGCAGCTCTGACAGACTCCAACGGCTAGTTTTCTGGCAGCCTATAAATTGGGGTTTTTGTCATTGTTTGAAGCCAAGATTTTAGAGACTCTTAGAGCCAGTTTTTTCCTAGTATTTTCAGAGAGTTTTCTCTACAAGATTTATGTGCAAATACTTCCAATCAAAAGGAAGATTTTATTAAGAGTGTTTAAGTGATTCTTTGAGTTTTTCATCATAGCTTTCTTTCCTTGCTTTCTCACACCACACTTGAGCTATCCATTGTCTATTCATCCTATAGGTGTGTTGTAGTGAGAGTGCTCTTTAGGTGATCAAAGTGTTGTGATCACCAAAGATCTTTCTTTGTTCTTTGAGGAGACGGGCAAGTGTGCTCGTTGGTGGTTGGAGTTCGGTTGTGAACTCTTTGGTTTGAGGTGCGGCCTCGGCGAGCTTGTGAAGCTTGCGTGTGTACGGGACTTGGGAGTCCGAGGGCTTGTAGGTGTTGCGGCACCAAGGAGAGATCCGTTGGGATCGTGCATAGTGGAAATCCTTCGTGTGTCGAAGGCGGGGATGTAGAGCAAGTGTGCTCGAACCTCGAAACAAACCCTTTGTGTTTGCGATTGCTTACTCTATCTCTCTGTCTCTCTCTTTGTCTCTTTTATATCTTGCATTCAATAATTGTCTTTATCATTTACATGCTTGATATACTCCCTTGTGATCATAATTGCTATACTTGCTTGGATTGTTGTTAACACTAGTACTCAACCAAAAGAGCCAACGCGGCACCTCAACCCATTCAAGGGGAATCTAGAGGAGCTTGTCCAGAGCCCTGCAAAGGGAATTCGGCAACACTCTTGTGTTATACATAAGTGTTTAATTAAAAGAAGTTTTATTTGGTCATATTTGTCATAGCTTCCGCATTATTTGCATCATTCGATATTAAGTGACCATTAGATTAACCAACACCTATTCACCCCCCCTCTAGGTGTTATTTCAGATGGTGTAGGTGTCCTAAATTCAGAAGAAGAAGAAAAAATAACTCATCTCTGTACAATGAGTACATTTCTTCTAAAAGAGATCTAATTTCTAAAAGTAATTTATCTACATCTTGTTCAAAATTTAAACATAAAATAAAATTGAATAATAAGAGTTTTAAATTATCTATTTTAATTCTAGGATCCATAATTTTAGCTAAATAAAATAAAAAGGCATATTTTCAAAATATTTTCGAAATTTTTCTTCCATATCATGTATAGCCTCTTCAAGACTGTCATCATCTCTGTATGCAGCAAATACTTGAGCAATCTCATTAAGATTATAAAAAATTAAGTTACATGTGGGATAATATGTACAAGAAAGTGCTTTTGTGGCAGTGTCAAATTTTTCTAGAAAAGTACAAAATTTTCATACAATTTTCACTCTTCATCGCTAATATAACAAGATGAATATTCATTTACTGTAAAAAATTGAATTGCTTGTTTATAAGGAAGGCAATTTTTAATCATATTATAGCTTGAATTCAACGAGTTTTCACATCTGCTTGGAGTAGTTTTTCCTTCAGTCCACATTATCGGCAATAACTTTTAAAAGATTGTCTCCCAAGTCCACTGTGTTTTCTATGTAAAATAATTTCTTTAACTTTATGAATATATTTATCTAAGATTTTTAGACCATCTTGTACACATGAATTCAATATATGGCAAACACATCTAACATGAAAAAGTTTACCGTTTAAAATCGGATCTAATACCGTTTTCAATTGTCTTATTGAAGCAGTATTTTCATTTGCATTATCAAAAGAAATATAAAATATTTTATTTTCTATACCATAATTTCTACAAGTAAGAAAAATTGAATTTGCTACATTTGTAGCAGAATGTTTCTCAAAAATTTAGAAAATGATAAAATACGTTTTTGTAAAATCAGTTATCATCAATAAAGTGAGCAGTAACACATAAATAATGAATTAGATTAAGAGCTTCCCATATATCGAAAGTTAATGAAATTTTTCTAGCATCACTAGTAAAAAGAGCCTTCAAAATATTTTTTCTATTTACAAATAAATTTTCAATTTCTTTAGTTATAGTTTGTCTGCTAATTCTCTTATAATCAGGAGCAAAAATAGATTTAAGATAATCAATTAATGCATCTGAGTCAGTAAAAGAAAATAAAAGTTCTGCTCAAACAATAAATTCAGCTAACTTATGTTTATTTACTTCAGGATTATATCTCCAAGTGGAGAGTGTGCCTGAATCAGCTAATATCTGTGCTTGTTGTGGTGGTAAACCGTGATTTTTAACATGTTTTTTTCATAGTGTTTACTAAGAACACCTGTACCGTATCCTTCTTTATGATCAAATAGTTGATGGCAGTACTTACATTCTGCCATTCTGCTACCTTTAATAACTTTTTCTACGAAATGGTTCCACACTAGCGAAGTTTTGGCTCTTACTTTAGTGGTTATGCTAGTTGGTTGTTGTGTTTCTGGAACTATAGTATCATGTTGTGCTTGTTGTGTATCGTGTTGTTCTTGTGTTTCAGTAAAAAAAGAGCCAGAGATTGTGCGTTCATTGGTGATGTTGACATTAAAATTTGAGAATATGAGGAATATTGAGGAGGGAAGGAAATAAAATGCCGACTTGTACCACTATCACTGTATATGCAGCATGTGTATAGGGTGCAAAACCACTGTAGTCAATTGCATAGCTTGACGAACTGTGATAGAGAGCAAATCCAGATGTTGGGGGAGCATAATTGTATAGTGGATAAGCGACATATGTTGACGATGAGCTACCGCCAGCATCGGTGTAAGGTGCGGCAAATGAAGGATTGTGTTTTGATGAAGAGATACCACCGGTTTCGGATGAGGTACCGCCTATACTCCAGTTGGGCTCCATTAGACTAGATTAGAAGTTGATAGAGATTTACAATTGTAAGAGAATAAGAGTAATTTATAATAGAAGAGGGAAGGTTGAGGTTAAGTGAGATGAAAGTGAATGAGATTGGAGGGTATTTATAGATGTTAGAGGGGGTTTTTTAATTTTTTTTTTTTTTAAAGGATACAACGGCTCAAAAGAGCTGTTGTGGGTGAGAAAGTGGCACCCTCTCTCTCACCCACAACGGCTTTGACTCTTTTTTGAGCCGTTGATGGTTGAAAAAAAAAAAAAAAAACGAATCTAGGGGTCTGAGATTAATTTTCCTCTCTAACAGTTATATAATTATATTGGACATTAAAAAAAAAAATTTTAGAGAAAGGGGTCGGGAAAATTTTCCCCGACGAATTTCTCCGACCCGATTCGTTCCGTTTACACAGAACGGATCAACCCGTTTTGACCCGCCACTAAACGGGGCGGGTGCGGGTTGACCCGCAATCCGCCCTGTGGGAAGTCGCACAGGACAGGACGAGGCAGGGCGGGGCCGCGCCGCCCAGCTACATTAGCCATCCCTAGGAAGCTCACGGTGAGCCTGCTGCGGTGAGCAAATATTTTTCACTCCAGTACCCGAGTCAGTCCACTGGTGTCGCTCTCATAGTCTCATGGCCACAATAGAGTCGAACCAACTGCAAATTTCTCACCCACCTCTGGGACCCACATGTCCAATGCCAATGGTCACAATATGGTCACTTCCATTATTGTCCTCTTACCAAAGTCAAAATTCCCTAATTCCCTTGCTTCCTCCGTTTTAAAACCCCGAAGCAGCACTGCAGGGACCCACACCCGATCGCTCACCCGACACCGACAGCAACATGGAATTCCCCTTCGGCTCCCACCACCACCACCGCCACAACCGACCCGAAGACGACCCGAACCCGAACTCGTACCCGCCGCCCGCCCACAACCCGTTTGGCTACCAGCCCCCTCCGCCTCCGCCTCAGCCCTTCTACGGCGGCGGTCCCGGTGAGTACCCTCCTCCTCCGCCCACCGTCCAGCACGTGTCCCACGAGTCCGGCCTCCCGGAGTTCGCTCCTCCGCCTCCGCTACCCGTTCAGCACGTGAGCCACGAGGTGGAGTACGGTGGCGGGTACGGTGGCGGGGGGTTTGAGAACGTGGAGCATCACCACCATCAGTATCGGCCGGGGTTCTCCTCTCCGCCGCCCTCCGTCCAGCACGTGTCCCACGAGTACGGCCGCCCAGACTACGCTCCTCCGCCTCAGCCACCGGTTCAGCACGTGCGCCACGAGGTGAAGTACGGTGGCGGGGGGTTTGAGAACGTGGAGCATCACCACCATCAGTATCGGCCGGGGTTCTCCTCTCCGCCGCCCTCCGTCCAGCACGTGTCCCACGAGTACGGCCGCCCAGAGTACGCTCCTCCGCCTCCGCCACCGGTTCAGCACGTGAGCCACGAGATCGAGTACGGTGGCGGGTACGGTGGCGGGGGGTTTGAGAACGTGGAGCATCACCACCACCAGCATCGGCCGGGGTTCTCCCCTTCGCCAGCCTCGCACGCGGAGCACGTGAGCCATGACAACAGGCTAGGGGAGTTGCTTTTGCAGCCGACGGTGAGGATCTACACCAAGGCCGCAGAGAATTACTCGCTCTCGATTCGGCAGGGCAGCGTTGTGCTCGTGCCGTCTAATCCCAGAGATGAGCATCAGGTACTTCATTTCTTGATTTTTTTTTCCTTTTATTTTTTTTCCTTTTTTTTGTGTTCAATTAGGTTTTTTTTGTTTTGTTTTGAGGGAGTTGTGGATTTCGATCAAAATTGAATTTTCTGAAATTGGGATTTTGGATCTTTTGTATTTGCTTGTCAATTTCTCATCTGGGTCTTTTTGATTTCTGATTTCTCGGGTTGTGAATTAGTTCTTTATTTTCTCATCATCTGTACTTTCTTGATTTTTCTCTTCCTTTTGTATTCTTATTGTTCTTTAAGGTGTAAGTTTGGGTTTCTTTTAATTATTATTTGTAATCTCGCCATTGTCTTTCCTTTGTGAAGTGTTGCTCTTCTAATCTAAAATTTCGCGCTGACTCACCAACTACTGTTGGTAAATTTTCATGTTTTAGCCTTCTCCTTGCTCAATTATTGGGCTGTTTCTGAGTTATGTTATGTTCCCTGTTTTGTTTCAGCACTGGATCAAAGACTTGAAGTACTCCACAAGGGTGAAGGATGAAGAGGGTTTACCCAGCTTTGCGCTCGTTAACAAAGTCACTGGTCAGGCTATCAAGCACGCCATTGGAGCAACTCATCATGTAAGCTTTCCTTATGATTATTCTCATACAGTATCCATGTTATTTCTCTTTACTTGAAGAGCTTGTAGTTCTAGTTTTTATTCTCTTTGAAATCTCTAGTAATTTACTAGTTTTAGACCATTAGTGATGTTACATATTTTGTGTAAAATTGTTTTTTTTTTTTCAAAACATGAAAGAGTTTTCAAGCTATATATATTTTATGTATAGACATATTGTAACAAATGAAAATAGCTCATTGATAAGACTCTATTTTGCCACAATAAAGGTCATTAAGGGATTGAGACTTTTGGGTTGGATTCATTGAATCTGGACAAGTCCCTTAGATTTTCCTCATTAAAAGATGGAGACTTTTGGCTAGATTCATTGAATCTGGACAAGTCCTTTGGTATCATCACAAGAAGAGAGTTATCTAGTTATCATTAAGGAATGGAGACCTTTGAATTGGATTCATTGAACTTGGACATGACCCTTGGGCTGGTCTAGAAGCCCCTTGAGCTCATTTGTATCATCACAAGAAGAGAGTTATCTAGTTTTAAAGAGTGTAGTCACCAATTACAAGAAGAGTGTCCAGCCCGTCAGTAGAGCCATGTCATGTGCCAGACTGAGGAGCTCACTTGCCTGATCAGATCGAGTAGGTAACTAGATTGTCTGGTTGGTGCACAACAAGTTCTTTAACTGTTGTTCCTGGGGGTAATTTGGCTTTGGGATCCTTGTACCAGAGTAGGCCAAATATTGCTTCAAGCACAACATTCAAAGACACCCACATCAACTCTACTATAGAAGTTTTTGAGTTTCAATTTCAAGGAAAGTCCACTCCCGTCTAGTCTATTTTTCTTTGTTCTAACAAGTGACACCATCATGACCACGATTTTTCTTTGTTTTGCACTGAGAAGAAAGGTTTACCTATGGCAGACAAGCTAAATGGAGACTGTAGCTTCAATTAAAATCACGCACCTCTGGATTCTTCTCAACCATGTTACTTCAGTAAAGTGGTCACTGGAGGTCCCAAACTGAATAACTGATCACTTGTTAGCCTCAGTAGTAGTGCATAAACGCGGATAAAGATTATTCTAAGTGATGTCATATTTGCAATTGAGGGCTACAAAGAGGGGTAGATCCAAACAAGTACATACTTTTGCTGCGAAAAAGGTATGATAGTTGTTAAATTTAGAGGAGATGGCTCCTTAACAAGCTGAATGGAGACAAAAATGATCCATCAAGCTGACCCAAGATTGGTGATAAAACTTTTGTTATTGTTTTGTTATTCACGTTGTTTGTTGTTGCTTATGCAAGTTCATTCTTTTCTTGATAAATATTCAAATTTCTTTTCTAGAAAAACTATCCATTTGTTTAGGCAATTAATTGCGAAAGATCAACTTATCCATGTGTGTGTAGGTTAATACATTAGTTTGGCCCAGTTTGGCAATGGGGTTTGGTTTCCCACACCAGGGTTTCATGGGTTAAGAGCCAAGCTCTAAAAGTTAAAACTATGGTTTGTTTGACAACCATTTTGGAGTTAACCAAACTCCAGTGAAACTCCACGAAACCCAAAATATGTGTTTAATAACTATATTGGAGTTCTTAAGCCTCGGTTTCAGATATAAATTTGTTTCGAACTCAGGATTTCAGAAACTCTACTTCAACGGAAGTTTTAGAAACTCCAGAGTGAATGAAAAACTATACACACCCCAGTTTCAATATAACTTACACGATACCTTAGTTTCACAAATATGGTTGCCAAACTAGCCTTAATGTTTCAAGGGATCCTGTGACCCAATACTTTTTCAAAATAGAAAAACGTAATTGTTATCTTGTCTTTTTATTAAAAAAATCATTTATACTGTATAGCATGAAAGAGAGTGTTATAGACTTTAACTGAACTTTAAGCAAATCACGTTCATTTTTTGAAGGGGCAAAGACTGCAGAGTATAAGAAACTAAGGAAATATTTTACTCATTAACATGAAGCATAACCTTTGTTTTCTTGATTATAAGATTTTGTAATGATAATAATATGAGCAGTTTCATGTACCAAATTATTGTCTTGTATAGATAAGAAGGATTGTACAAATAATTAAAGGAAAAAATCGCATCTCTACTTTGTGGGATGTTATTGGTTTGAGATTCTTGGGTGGAACTGTGATATGTTTTGAAGTTTTACTTGGTGTGATTGGTTTGAAATTGAAATTAAGATTATAAAAAAGTCATCTTGGTGGCTAAGATTCAGATTGGGACTGGACTTCAAGAATTCCCAATTTTAGTCTCTCTCTATATAGTAGAGCCAACCAAACATTAAAAATTTGTCTCGTGAAAAAAAGGTGAGGTTAAGTTCTTAAACAGGAATTCTTTTATTTCAATACAATATCTCTCTCTGCCCAACACCCCAAATTCTCCACCTCCCTCTCTCTCTTCATATATGGATCTGCCTCTCCTTTCTCAAACCTAACTTTGCGCCCTCCAAGGCTAGTGCCAATAGCCGCCATCGCAAAGAGCAGATGCCATCGATGGCAACAACTGTTGGCAACAAGTCTTTTAAAAATTCTAAAATTGTATTGATTTGGAGTTACATGGGATGTAAAAACTTTGAGAGTTTTGAGAATTGATTTGAGAATTTCATTTATAATTCATTATTATGCAAAATTATGAAATTATCTCTTTATGACCCATTATATAATGTTTTAAGTAGTGAAATTATTTGTTTAAAGAAAGAGGGGAAAATTTGTGCAAGTCTCTGTCTAAAAGTTTCAGTATAATGCATATGTTAGATTGTATTTTATGTGTATTAATTATTAAATAAACAATTGTAATAATGATGATGTTTTGAGCAACAATGCATCATTAAGGAATCATTTATTTTTTTCTATTGAGAGTTGTCTCCTATGTAGCACGGACATGTGTCGGACACGACACGGACACCGGACATGATAAAATCCAAATAAAAGGATACGGGGACACAACAAGCAATATTTTATTATTATTTTTGTATTGATAAATTTTCACCCAATTAAATCTCATCCATAATTAAATCTCATCCATAATTTTTCATCCAATTAAATCATGTATGAGTCATAAGTATCATACATAGTCAACTAAGTCAAAAGAGAGCTCATAGTCATAGTAATTTAAATAAAAACATGTAGTATCATAAAACAAGCATTTCACCATTCAAAATACAAAAGATGTCTATCTAGGAGGTTTTTTTTAATTTGAAGTTGAACCAACTTCAATGGTGTCATCCTCGTCTCCATCCACAAACATCACGGCTTCTAAATTCGGTTCGTTAAGGGAAAGATTGGCAACCTATAGAATACTGGGGCCTTCAAATGTTTCAAACCCATTACCCCAAGATCCCACATCTTTCTTTCTTTTCATTGTATTGTGAGGTGCTTCGAGCAACCACACAGAGATTAGTATGCACATAAACTAACCTTTGCTCTTTCCGTGGCCATTTTGTTTCGAGCCAAGGAATGAATAGGATTTCACAGCATGATGATGAACATAGTTGGCCAAGAAGTTTTAGAGCCAAAGCCTGCAAAGTTGGAGTAGAAGATCTGTAAAGAACCCACTAATGATTTAGATCCATGAGTCCTCTATCATTTAGAGATTCATGATCCGACAAAGCATTCAAAGCGGCTGAGAATTTTGCAAACTCCGTGTCACCAACCTTCGTACGTTGGCATCGGAAAATATCTCTTCAAGCATTTAGCTCTTTCACTAGAGATTTTCTCATCTTGATATGGAGCCACTCGATTTGTGCCCACCAAAGCCATTCCGGAGTATAATACCTATTCATAAGAAGAAAACATATGGTAGATTGTCTCGATAAGTTAACAAAAACAATAAATAGATACAAATAAAGTGTTTTCATTCTAGATTTTTTTCTTGGGTTCAAAGAATGAGCCAAGCAATGAAGTGGTGTATTGCTCTTATTCCACCGGTCAACCAAGATTTTGTGCACAACATCATAAAAAGAAGATTCCTCATCATCACTTTTTCTTTCATGACGATAAATAGTGCTCATGTCATACACTAAATGTAGAGATGGCTTATCGGTATCGACAAACCTTAGTATGTCATAAATAGGCTCCATGAATGAAAGAATGTAATCAATTTTGTCCCACCACCTATCATCCAATACTTTGCCCTTGACAAATTTCGCGTTTCTCACATCATCATCCTTATACAAGGTCCACTTCTCACATAACATCAAGTTTTGAAGACCTCTCTTCAACATGATAATCACCGAAGCAAATTTTATCTCCGCGATAGAAAAATGCTTCATCTTCACGTGTTCATTGAACATTGCAAGCCTCATGGAGTGATTTATAATAAAATTCTTTAAGATGATGGATCTCCAAAGACATCGTGATCCAATTGCACTCTTCATAAGTTATCTCATTTCCTTCCGTGTTCTTTCCTGTGCATATATTCTTGTGAGCAAGATTTAGAGTGTGCACCACGCAAAGAGTCCAAATATATGAGGATAATGTCCCTCCACAATGGCACCTGCCGCCTTGTAAGCTTGGGCATTATCGGTTATGATTTGGACCATATTTTGATGTCTAATCTCTCTAACCTTCTTCATAAGTTTATCCGCAATGTAAAATCGGCTCTTTGTGAATCCCTTGGCGTTCATGGAAGACAAAAGTATAGCCCACTTTCCGTGATGGCCTTGAAATTAATGATCGGCCTCCTTTATGCATCCGACCATCCATCACCATAAAGAGACACCCTTCGAATTCTACGTGCTCTTTATGGTTCCAACTTCATCTCTATATTAGATTTTTTTTTTATTTTGCAAAAGAGTGGTCCTCAAGGAGTTGTATCCAAGAGTGACATAACTCGAGATGGGGTTGTTTGCGGCATATGTAAATGCCATGACATAATATGGATTTCTTGGGAAATTGAATGACAAACCGGCAGAATAGAACATTCTTGCGGTGACTGTATTCAACTCCTCTTGCTTCCATATTAAATGACGCATATACCGTATTACCTCCCCTCTTCTTCGCTTTACTTAGACGCAGCGAAATGGAACTTGAGGATGTAGGCAAGCCTACGTGCTAGCCATGTAAGCTTTCACTCTCAACTCCGCTTGCTCCATCACCTTCATCTCATTCAAATGGTAAGGTTTTAACGGCCGAAACCATTTTAATTCTGGCACTGGTTTGTCGCAAGAGATGTGCCTTAACTCTTCATTATGAGCCTTTAAAATACTCATGACAATAACTACACTTTCATTGCCAATTTTCTCTCCTTATTTCTAATTTTCTAATTTTCTCTACATACTTCTAAAGAGGTGCATTGTCTTCAACCTTTTCAACGGTACTTTCTGATGTAGACATTTCTACACAACTTTACTTATGTGAGTAGAATAATGAATAATCAAAATTTATAAACTATCATCAATTAACATGCTACAAGAACTATCATCAATTAACATGCTACAAGAACTATCATCAATTAACACAAAATTCTATCATCAAATAACATGCTAAAATTAACAGTCATATCCATCAAAATTCTATTATCAAGATAACATCATCAATTAACACAATTAACATGTTAAAATTAACACAATCAACATTCTATCATCAACGCAACATCATCAAATTCTCTTAAAATGCTAAAATTATGGTCCAACAGCTGTCTCTCTCAAAATTCTCTCTTTCGATCTGTCTCTTTCTGCTTCTCACTCTTTGCTCTCACCCTCTCTCTGCTCTCTATCTCTCTTTCTCAGAGAGAGAGGGACAGAGCGGGGGGGGGGGGGGGGGGCAAAGAAAACAGAGAGATGGAGAGAAGGGGAGAAATTACCTTAGATCGACGAGTTCCACACACACACACAGAGAAAGAGATCAACGATGACTCCCAACAATCCATCACCACGAGTTCCCCATGACGATAGTGAGATCCCTTCAACCGACCATGAGCTCCCCACGACACCAGAAGAATCAAAACTGTAAAAAAAAAAAAACCTAAATTCAACATATTATCAAAGCCCTCCAATTTTGAAACCCTAAAACTTAACTTGCAAGAAGAACAAAAAGAAATCTAAATATTAACCCTTCTAGTGTCATCGTCGTCGTTGTCAGAGAGAAGACCTTGTCGTCGCCATTCTCATCGCCGTCGTTGCCGCCGCCCTCGTGACGTTGTCTTCCTCACTATTAAAGTGAAGACCTCGTCGTCTTCCTCACCGTCGTCGTCGTCTTCCTCATTGTCTTCATTGTCGTTGTCGCCGAGAGGGAATGAGAGAGAGAGAGAGAGAGAGATGAGAGCTAGAACAAGAGAGAGGAGATTGGGTTTTTAAGGATTGGGATAAGAGTTGTTTTTTTAAAGATCTGAATCGGACACGGACCTGACTCGTGTTTTCTTGTGTTGGGTCCGTGTCCAGACCCGAAAAACCCAAACATGCCTGACACGGTGACACATGTCGGCACGTGTCCGTGTCCGAAACATGCTCGATACGGACACAGGAGCCGGCGGGGAGTGTCCGTGCTTCATAAGTTGTCTCAGAATCTCATAATTTCAGATATTTTGTCTTACTCCCAATCCCAAAAATCATCTCAGTAAGATAAATGTCCCAGTCCCACTTAGGGGGTTATTGATTTGGGATTTTTAAGTGGGACCGGGAATTTAACTCACAAAGATGATTTTTGTGATTGGGATTGGGACAAAATGTCTAAAATTCTAAACTGTGCAAAATTTGGATTTGGATTGGGACAAATTTGATAACAAAACAGGAAATGAATGATGAAATGCATTGCTTATCAAAACATTATCAATTATTTAATAATTGAATACACATCAAATATAATTTAATATATGCATCATGTTGGATTTCCAAATAGAGATTACAGACTTTCACCTCTCTTTTTAAGTCAATTCTCAAATCTCATAATGTAAAGCCTAATATAATGAACGTTACAAAAGAGATTTTCAGATCTCTACTTAATAATGAGACATAAATAAAATTCAAAATAAATTCTATATTTTCAGATTTCTTACAGCCCATGTTCCATATTAATCAAATTTTGGAATTTTAGATTTTTTTTATTTTAAAAATACCTACATTGTTAGGCTGGTGTTGTTTGTCATCTGCTGCTGTTCTTGGCGCTTTCTATCGCGGGTTGTTGCCGCTACTGGCGGCACCGCTTTTCTCATGGTTGCTACTGCTTGCGGGGAACGAATTTGGTTTTGGGGTTTTTTTTTTTTTTTTTGTTTTGGGGGGGGGGGGGGGGGGGGAGGGGGATAGAGGCAAATCCATCGATGAGGAGGGAGGGTTTGAGGATTTGAAGAGTTTGGGCTGAGGGAAGAGAGAGAGGGAGATATACAACTTGTGTTAAGATAGAGAGAAGCTCAGCTTGAGAACTCGGTCTCACATTTTTTTTTTTTTGAGACAAAGTTGGAATCTTGTTGACTGCACTATATACAGTGAGGATGATTAGGATTCTCGAAATTCAGTTTCCACAACCACAACACCCATTTTGGAGAATCCTAATTTCATTCCGAATAATAACGCCGAAAGTGAAATCCCAGATAATGTCCAGTCACACTCAAGAATCTCAAACTAAAACACCCTCTTAGAAATCCAAACCAGTGACACCGCTTGAGAACCATTTTCTTAGCTTTGAGATCATTTAACTAGTAAAATTCTGACATCGGAATATTCCTGATCTAAAATCATTGGCTCTTTGTAGAATCCTTCATCAAGTCTTTCATGGCAAGAACCAATTATCTTCTTCTGTGTTCTCTTTTTTTTGGGTCCAGTTATCAAAATGAAAATTTTGCTTTTGTGGCAAGCGAGATAAAGAAAGCAGCTGGACTGCCTGCCGCGGCACCGTCTTTCTTCAATTACCGACTGTTTTTGGGCAGACAAAAGACAGGAACTCGCCCTTAAGTTTCTTTTCTTCTTGGGAACTAACAGATCCAGAAAAGGGAAACATCTTCTAAGATTTATCAGTATATGAGCATATCCTATGTCAAGTTTGTTTGACATGGAAAAAATCATAGAAACATGTAGATCCCAGACAAGATAAGAACCGTAGTTAATGACTAAAAAAAAAAATTTATGGCTTATGGCTCATCTTAATTGATTCTCTAGAAATACATACGCAGAATGAGAAATCTTTCCGTTGAAATTCTTTGACATACGAAGGTGTAGGCAATGGGTGGGATGATGGAGACTTGTCATTTTAATTGCTAATAAGAAATTTTAGAATTATCTGGTGGCATCTGCCGAGTTACACTGTTGATTCTAGATGTATGTAATTTATTCTTTTTGAATGAAGCGTGTAATTAGTTCTTATAGTAATGATTTGAAATATTGCCCGATGTGTATATTGATATGGCTGATATGATTAAGATGACATCATGTGATGAATGTTGATATGGTTGATATTGCAGATTCAATGAGAGGAACCACAGATGTTGCAAATTTTGCAATTTTAATACCCAATCCTGTGGCCAATACCAATACCGATAGTGATAGATATTTTAAACTTGCTTAAAATTCACAATGCATTTGCGATGAAAAAATGCATTTAATGGCCATATAATACAAGAAGTTTGAAGTCTTATGCTATGATAGCTGATATTCTTCTTCAGTACGAATGACTGAAGAAGATGGGTTTATAAGGTGTACCACTAACATTTGGATAATGCTTAATAGTTGGCATCAGATAGCAACTTCATTCACCCAATATGTTTAAGCTATTAATGGGTTGTGGGTGAAAATGTATATCAATTATCAAGCAAACTTAACGATTAGCACTCTGCCTCATAATGTAGGCATTTGAGCTAGGTAGAAAGGTCAAACCTCCCTCTATTTTCTTCCATCGTGTCCATCGTGTTGATTTTTCATGCTCTATGATGATCATACATGAAAATTGTGTGTAGTGTTCCTAAAGGGCCTTGGGTCTCCTATTTATAAATGTGGGAATACTTGGATAGTGTGGAGGCCATCTTGCTTTGCTGACATGTGTGTGTCCTCTTGACTCGTCATGATTTTTTTCAGCAAGTGAAGTCATGATTGGGTGAGGACTTCTCATTCCATTACAGTGGTCCAACAACTTATTGCTGATTTTTTTGTGATATATGTATATATATATATATGTATATATATATATATAGAGAAAAATGGATATCAGCCGGCAGGCTGAGAAAACTCTCTCAGCCTGCGCTGACGTGGCTCAAATTGTCACGTCACTGAGTTGCGGCACGCTTTTAGGCGACTGTTAAATTACCAATACCCCTATGAAAAGCAACTCTTAGAGCGTTCCCTTGATTATTGTTTATTATTATTTTTCCCCCCTTTTTTTTGCCGCTCTTTATAGGGTATTCTATATAAATTACTTTTCACCCTATTTTCCTGACCTCTTTTTGAAAGATCTAGTTTCATCTTTTCAGTCTGCGATAAACTTTTTTTCTGAAAATATAAAATCTTTTTAGATCAATCATTTTTTTTCGAAAAGCTTTAATGTCGACGTCTGAGCAGTATACCGACGATCTTAATTTGGAAGATATTACATCTGGATCTACTTTCTCTCAGAATATTGAAAATCTTGAAGGGTTGACATCTCTGCATGCCGATCAACAGGTTTTATTGTTTATATATATTTAAAAACAATTTTTGAAATATTGATTTTTTTTCTCTTTAGACTATGAGGTACTGCGACCGTTTTAATATTCGGTCGCAATCTTATTTGAAAATAATCTCCGGCTGTGAATTCTTTTTTTCTAGGGTATGCGTTTTAGGTCGCAGTCTTTAATAAGGAGTAATATAGATTTCTTCACATACGGATAACTGCGACTTAGGTCATAGTCTTTAGTAAGGAGTAATATAGATTTCTTCACATGCGGATAACTGCGACTTAGATCGCAGTCTTTAATAGGAATAATATAGATTTATTCACATACTGATAACTGCGACTTAGGTCGCAGTCTTTAATAAGGAGTATTATAGATTTCATAACTGCGACTTTGGTGGCAGTCTTGAATAAGAAGTAATATAGATTTCTTCTCATACGGTTAACTGCGACCTTGGTCGCAGTAATTGATAAGAAGTAAATTATTTTTCATCTGTTATGCGACCTTGGTCGCATTTATATACTTATATTTTATTCATTTAATTGGTGTAATTTTTTTTTTGGTAGGATATGCACATGGAGAAATGTCTGGAAGCTCAGATAAGTTTTTAGGGAAACAGTCTTGTCGCATATGGAAGCATACAATTTCTACAATTCTTTTTGCAAGGAATAGAGGTTTTAGCGTGAGAAGAAAAGGTACAGATAAGTCACGGAAGCCTCCACATGAGATTATTTGCAGAAAATTTGCTGCAACAAGGAAGGTCTGAAGAAATTATGTGACAAAAGACAAGATGGGCTTACAGTGCATCGTCGAGTTAACACTAGAGTAGGTTGTCCTGCTGAGATGCACATCCGTCTTCGTTTATTTTCGGACTCAAGTCGATATTGGGTTATCACAAAATTTGTTGATACTCATTCACATGAATTGTCTAGCCCTGATAAGGTACATCACCATTACTCTCACCAGTCTCATCGTTCAACAATTAGCAGAAGCATTATGAGCAATCTGGTTGATGTTGGAATGCGGCCTTCAAATATTTCCCGCGTTGTGAATGCAATGAGCCAGGGAGAAGCTTTGAAGAAGTGCGCCCTCAACAAGTTATTGATTTCACTCGTCAATGTAGAAATAACTGCGGTGATGAGTTTATTGCTATTATCAAATATTTTCAAGAGAAAGCCGAGACCGATCCAGAATTCTTCTTTTCAAGTGAAGTCGATAACGCGGGCACACTGAGAAGCATTTTTTGGGCTGATGGAAGAGCTATTTCCTCGTATCTTACCTTCTGTGATGTGATCGTTTTTGACACCAATACAGAACTAATCACTTGAGCTTGCCATTTGCTCCATTCACTGGAGTAAATCATCACCGGCAGTCAATTTTGTTCGGCTGTGCTTTGCTTGCTGATGAGCAGAGGGATACTTTTGTTTGGTTATTCCAAAATGGCTCAAGTGCATGCATGGAGTTGAACCCAAGCTGATTATTACTGATCAGGATGCGCAGATTGGTGACGCCATCAAGATTGTTTTCCCAACTTCTCGCATCGTTACTGTTTCTGGCATGTGCGGAAACATATTGCCGAGCAACAAATCCCAATGGCAAACAAGTATGAGAAGATATGGTCTCCGATTTTCATGCTGGTACACCTCCCGCGATATAAGGACTTGTGAGGAAAGATGGCGTCTGATGAGTGAAAAATATCAGTTAGAAGAAGAAGATGACAGTTGGTTGATGAAGATGTACAGGCTTCGTGGACACTGGGTTAATGCATATCTCAAGGATGTTTTCTGTGCTGGAATGACAACCAGTCAGAGGTCCGAGAGTATTAATTCCTTTTTTGATGGTTTTGTTAACTCAAACACTAAACTAGTGGAATTTGTTCACCAATATGATAAAGCCGTTGCTTCCCGTCGTGCATCTGAATCTCTTCAAGATTTTAGGGTTTGAATTCTGTGCCCAATTGTACATCCAATCCATATGAGATACAGGTTTCGAAGTTATACACCGAAGATTTTTCAGTTGTTCCAAATGAATGGGCAGTTGTAATGACACTGTTTTCAGAAGAGGTGGAACATGACAACCTGGATCAATATATTTGGTTGGTAATTTTTCAGAACCAAAATACAGCTGGGAAAAGGTCAGTTATGATAAACGAGAGGAACTTCATGTTCTTGCAGTTGCTCGTTATTTGAAACAGAGGGTATCCTATGTGGACATATTCTGTGTATTTTGTGGCGCAATCACGTTACACATATCCGGAATCATATATACTTCAGAGATGGAGGTTGGATGCTCGTTACAAAAACATTGCAATTGAAAATGGCATGAGGCTTTTTCCCAGTCAAGGCACTCCACGGACGGCTAGATTGTTGACAGTTCATTCAAAATTTAATGCAATTGTGAACATGGTCGCTGATTCTGATGAAAATATTTCAAAGTTGGAGGCAGTTTTGGAAAGTTTTGCCCAAGATACAACTAGAGAATACAGAGCAATGTCAGGAAATGATCGTTCATCACAGCCTAAACTGCGGTGGTTCCAGTGGATCCGTTGTCGTATTGCGAGATGGTGAAGAATTGAATACGTGATCCAATTGGTCCTGTACCAACCAAGGGGAGCCTAGAGCTACATCCAGGCTTAAGTCTGGTTTTGAAGATTCTATTTCTCAGAAGAAGTTAAGCATCGAAGATGTGGTAACTGCCAGAGCTGGGCCATTACAGGACTGGTTGTCCGTTATTGGTATTACATTAAACCTGTTAATAATTTTTTTCTAACGATTAATCTTAAAAATTCTTACTATTTATTTTTTTTGGCAGAAGAAGTAGCTTTGGGTTGCTTCCATCTCGAAGGAACAAAGACTTCAATTTTTTTTATGAAGTGCGACCAGGGTCGCACAGTGTAGAGAGATTAAGTGATTTCTGACACTGGCATGTAATTATAATCAGATTTATTATCATGCTTTGATTTCTACTGTATTATTTTTATTTGTAGTTGTACTTTAAAGTTTTAATGCTACTTTATAGTTTAATTTTTTTTGTTTATAATGTAGTCAGAGACTTTGTCTCGTTGTACATGGTTAATTGCAACCAAGGTCGCAGTGTTGTTATTGATAAAGATGGCCAGCAACTTCAATCTAGGGTCGCATTACATGTACTGCGACCAAAGTCGCAGTACGTTAGGTAGTTTTTTTCCTTTATATTAACACGCATAGCGACCATGTCGCAGTGTTGTTGATTAAAACATTGCCGCCATCAACTGCGACCAAAGTCGCATTGTATTTTACTAAGGCTGCGGCTATCACTGCGACCAAAGTCGCAGTACGTTAGGTAGTTTTTTTCCTTTATATTAACACGCATAGCGACCAATGTCGCAGTGTTGTTGATTAAAACATTGCCGCCATCAACTGCGACCAAAGTCGCATTGTATTTTACTAAGGCTGCGGCTATCAACTGCGACCAAAGTCGCAGTACGTTAGGTAGTTTTTTTCCTTTATTAACAACGCATAGCGACCAATGTCGCAGTGTTGTTGTTGATTAACACAATTACTGAAGGCATGTTTGTTTCTAATATCAGTACGCAATAGTAAAAACCAAGTTGTAACAAATGAAGACTGTAAATAATCAATGGAACTTATATAAATAAATGTATAGAAATGTGTATAAATTAAATCAATACAACAAAAATATTATGCAATGAATTGCACTTGAAATATTTTTACATTTATAAAAAAATTGTGGTATATCAATAATTTGTCAACTATCAGTCTTCAAATGTCATATGTCGTACAATGTCTGTTTCTTCATCCCAACTCTTCTCTACATCTGCAAGCATCATGTATGCAAGCTCACTTCTTAGTTTCTGTACACCAGCAACCGTAACAGCATCAACAGCTGATAGATGATACCCAGACGCTATGCTTTCCATGTACTTGCATACATATAGCGCAATCAACACTGAAATTTCCATAGAGCAATCATTAAATGAAATTAGATTTTGTACCAAAAAAAAAGTAGAAATATGTAATGAAATTAGATGTCAAAAATTTATATACCTGTTTGCTTGTTGGGGGCATTTTGCGTATTTTATTTTATTTTTTCTCATTTTTTTTTAAAAATGAATCTGAAAAATCTCTATTAATCTATCTTCTGCAATGTCAATAGGAACAAAAATTAGTATTAATCAAATTAATTGCAAGTTTCCAGTAATCAAAATATTAAACTTCAACTCACCATTATTCTTGCATCATTTTTGTAAAGGTTTGTTATACTACTTTTTTGTCAGCTGGGACCAAAGAGTTGTAAAAATCCACTCTTCTGTGCTGCAATCGAATACCAGAAAGGTCCCAGTGAAATCCCTGCTCGTCGGCACTATGTTTGTGATTGATCGGGAAGAACATGTACTTGCATGTCAGCTGTCCAGTTTTCAACAGCTTCTGCTTGATGAAATGACCTTCCAGATCTTCAATTTTATTTACAACACCGTGCTGCGGACAAGAAGAAAAAATTTTAAATCGAATACAAATGAATTTAAAATATAATAAAAATTTCTAAACTGCGACCTAGTCGCACTATATTATTTAGTCGCAGTATATGAGTTAGTAGCAGTACATTTTAATTATAAACTGCGACCTTGGTCGCATCTCTGACCTTGGTCGCAGCTCCGACCTTGGTCGCAGGTCTTATCTGTTACTTTTTGTCGCAGTACCTGAGTTAGTAGCAATACATTTTAATTATAAACTGCGACCTTGGTCGCAGATCCGACCTGGTCGCAGGTCGCAGCTGTTACATTTTGTCGCAGTACCTGAGTTAGTAGCAATACATTTTAATTATAAACTGCGACCTTGATCGCAGACATGTGTTAGTAGCAGTACATTTTAATTATTCACTGCGACCTTAGTCGCAGTACATGATTTATGCCTACATAGAGAATATTAGTAATCTGTTCCAGAGTTGATATTACATTAACCGTAAAGGAGAAAGTAGATTTTTACCCAAGCTTCGCTTCGGAAGAATATGCTTTTTAATCCTTCTCTTTTCTCAAGATGCTGCATGTAGAAATGAATTACATTTGAATCTAAGTCTTTACTGAACATCAGGTCCTCAATGTCATTCCTTGAAATGATGATTGAATTATTGGTATCCTGTCCGATACGCAGTAGAACTGCAAGATATTTAAAACAAGTTAGTAATTTAATTGTTCTTATATAAAGGTATAACAGAAAATTTTTGGATATGAATTAACTTACTCAGAGTAGGACTTGTCGAAGAATTTTTTTATAAGATCTTGTTGATGGGGCTGCAGAATTCTGTATGATGTGGTTTCGGTCAATTCTCTCGATGTGGAGGAAATCTCTTTGTCGCCGAAACCAGCGGTAGAACTCGCAGCCGCAGGCTGTGGAGAGGATTTCATTTTTTTTCTTCTTCTGTTTTGGATAAACAAAGTCGGAGTCATCACGATCTCTTTCAGCGCGCTTTCGTTCTTTGACTCCCCTTTCTATTGTTCCTTTAGAGGTTTCCAAAACAGCTTCTTTTGAGGGTTGCTTCTGGGGCG
>JAVJIF010032294.1:0-41528 GCA_038442645.1 Agave tequilana
TATATATATATATATATATGAGAAAAATGGATATCAGCCGGCAGGCTGAGAAAACTCTCTCAGCCTGCGCTGACGTGGCTCAAATTGTCACGTCACTGAGTTGCGGCACGCTTTTAGGCGACTGTAAATTACCAAATACCCCTTATGAAAAGCAACTCTTAGAGCGTTCCCTTGATTATTGTTTATTATTATTTTTTCCCCCTTTTTTTTGCCGCTCTTTATAGGGTATTCTATATAAATTACTTTTCACCCTATTTTCCTGACATCTTTTTGAAAGATCTAGTTTCATCTTTCAGTCTGCGATAAACTTTTTTTCTGAAAATATAAAATCTTTTTAGATCAATTTTTTTCGAAAAGCTTTAATGTCGACGTCTGAGCAGTATACCGACGATCTTAATTTGGAAGATATTACATCTGGATCTACTTTCTCTCAGAATATTGAAAATCTTGAAGGGTTGACATCTCTGCATGCCGATCAACAGGTTTATTATGTATATATATTTTAAAAACAATTTTTGAAATATTGATTTTTTCTCTTTAGACTATGAGGTACTGCGACCGTTTTAATATTCGGTCGCAATCTTATTTGAAAATAATCTCCGGCTGTGAATTCTTTTTTTCTAGGGTATGCGTTTAGGTCGCAGTCTTTAATAAGGAGTAATATAGATTTCTTCACATACGGATAACTGCGACTTAGGTCATAGTCTTTAGTAAGGAGTAATATAGATTTCTTCACATGCGGATAACTGCGATCTAATAAGGAATAATATAGATTTATTCACATACTGATAATTGCGACTTAGGTCGCAGTCTTTAATAAGGAGTATTATAGATTTCATAACTGCGACTTTGGTGGCAGTCTTGAATAAGAAGTAATATAGATTTCTTCTCATACGGTTAACTGCGACCTTGGTCGCAGTAATTGATAAGAAGTAAATTATTTTTCATCTGTTATGCGACCTTGGTCGCATTTATATAACTTATATTTTATTCATTTAATTGGTGTAATTTTTTTTTTGGTAGGATATGAATGCACATGGAGAAATGTCTGAAAGCTCAGATAAGTTTTTAGGGAAACAGTTCTTGTCGCATATGGAAGCATACAATTTCTACAATTCTTTTGCAAGGAATAGAGGTTTAGCGTGAGAAGAAAAGGTACAGATAAGTCACGGAAGCCTCCACATGAGATTATTTGCAGAAAATTTTGCTGCAACAAGGAAGGTCTGAAGAAATTATGTGACAAAAGACAAGATGGGCTTACAGTGCATCGTCGAGTTAACACTAGAGTAGGTTGTCCTGCTGAGATGCATATCCGTCTTCGTTTATTTTCGGACTCAAGTCGATATTGGGTTATCACAAAATTTGTTGATACTCATTCACATGAATTGTCTAGCCCTGATAAGGTACATCACCATTACTCTCACCAGTCTCATCGTTCAACAATTAGCAGAAGCATTATGAGCAATCTGGTTGATGTTGGAATGCGGCCTTCAAATATTTCCGCGTTGTGAATGCAATGAGCCAGGGAGAAGGCTTTGAAGAAGTGCGCCCTCAACAAGTTATCGATTTCACTCGTCAATGTAGAAATAACTGCGGTGATGAGTTTATTGCTATTATCAAATATTCAAGAGAAGAGCCGAGACCGATCCAGAATTCTTCTTTTCAAGTGAAGTCGATAACGCGGGCACACTGAGAAGCATTTTTTGGGCTGATGAAGAGCTATTTCCTCGTATCTTACCTTCTGTGATGTGATCGTTTTTGACACCACATACAGAACTAATCACTTGAGCTTGCCATTTGCTCCATTCACTGGAGTAAATCATCACCGGCAGTCAATTTTGTTCGGCTGTGCTTGCTTGCTGATGAGCAGAGGGATACTTTTGTTTGGTTATTCCAAAAATGGCTCAAGTGCATGCATGGAGTTGAACCCAAGCTGATTATTACTGATCAGGATGCGCAGATTGGTGACGCCATCAAGATTGTTTTCCCAACTTCTCGGCATCGTTACTGTTTCTGGCATGTGCGGAAACATATTGCCGAGCAACAAATCCCAATGGCAAACAAGTATGGAGAAGATATGGTCTCCGATTTTCATGCTTGGTACACCTCCCGCGATATAAGGACTTGTGAGGAAAGATGGCGTCTGATGAGTGAAAAATATCAGTTAGAAGAAGAAGATGACAGTTGGTTGATGAAGATGTACAGGCTTCGTGGACACTGGGTTAATGCATATCTCAAGGATGTTTTCTGTGCTGGAATGACAACCAGTCAGAGGTCCGAGAGTATTAATTCCTTTTTTGATGGTTTTGTTAACTCAAACACTAAACTAGTGGAATTTGTTCACCAATATGATAAAGCCGTTGCTTCCCGTCGTGCATCTGAATCTCTTCAAGATTTTAGGGTTTGAATTCTGTGCCCAATTGTACATCCAATCCATATGAGATACAGGTTTCGAAGTTGTATACACCGAAGATTTTTCAGTTGTTCCAAAATGAATGGGCAGTTGTAATTACACTGTTTTCAGAAGAGGTGGAACATGACAAACCTGGATCAATATATTTGGTTGGTAATTTTTCAGAACCAAAAGACAGGGGGAAAAGGTCAGTTATGATAAACGAGAGGAACTTCATGTTTCTTGCAGTTGCTCGTTATTTGAAACAGAGGGTATATCTATGTGGACATATTCTGTGTATTTTGTGGCGCAATCACGTTACACATATACCGGAATCATATATACTTCAGAGATGGAGGTTGGATGCTCGTTACAAAAACATTGCAATTGAAAATGGCATGAGGCTTTTTCCCAGTCAAGGCACTCCACGGACGGCTAGATTGTTGACAGTTCATTCAAAATTTAATGCAATTGTGAACATGGTCGCTGATTCTGATGAAAATATTTCAAAGTTGGAGGCAGTTTTGGAAAGTTTTGCCCAAGATACAACTAGAGAATACAGAGCAATGTCAGGAAATGATCGTTCATCACAGCCTAAAACTGCGGTTGGTTCCAGTGGATCCGTTGTCGTATTGCGAGATGGTGAAGAATTGAATATACGTGATCCAATTGGTCCTGTACCAACCAAGGGGAGGCCTAGAGCTGCATCCAGGCTTAAGTCTGGTTTTGAAGATTCTATTTCTCAGAAGGAAGTTAAGCATCGAAGATGTGGTAACTGCCAAGAGCTGGGCCATTACAGGACTGGTTGTCCGTTATTGGTATTACATTAAACCTGTTAATAATTTTTTTCTAACGATTAATCTTAAAAATTCTTACTATTTAATTTTTTTTGGCAGAAGAAGTAGCTTTGGGTTGCTTCCATCTCGAAGGAACAAAGACTTCAATTTTTTTTATGAAGTGCGACCAGGGTCGCACAGTGTAGAGAGATTAAGTTGATTTCTGACACTGGCATGTAATTATAATCATATTTATTATCATGCTTTGATTTCTACTGTATTATTTTTGTTTGTAGTTGTACTTTAAAGTTTTAATGCTACTTTATAGTTTAATTTTTTTGTTTATAATGTAGTCAGAGACTTTGTCTCGTTGTACATGGTTAATTGCAACCAAGGTCGCAGTGTTGTTATTGATAAAGATGGCCAGCAGCAACTTCAATCTAGGGTCGCATTACATGTACTGCGACCAAAGTCGCAGTACGTTAGGTAGGTTTTTTCCTTTATATTAACACGCATAGCGACCAATGTCGCAGTGTTGTTGTTGATTAAAACATTGCCGCCATCAACTGCGACCAAAGTCGCATTGTATTTTACTAAGGCTGCGGCTATCAACTGCGACCAAAGTCGCAGTACGTTAGGTAGTTTTTTTTCCTTTATATTAACACGCATAGCGACCAATGTCGCAGTGTTGTTGTTGATTAAAACATTGCCGCCATCAACTGCGACCAAAGTCGCATTGTATTTTACTAAGGCTGCGGCTATCAACTGCGACCAAAGTCGCAGTACGTTAGGTAGTTTTTTTCCTTTATATTAACACGCATAGCGACCAATGTCGCAGTGTTGTTGTTGATTAACACAATTACTGAAGGCATGTTTGTTTCTAATATCAGTACGCAATAGTAAAAACCAAGTTGTAACAAATGAAGACTGTAAATAATCAATGGAACTTATAATAAATAAATGTATAGAAATGTGTATAAATTAAATCAATACAACAAAAAAATTATGCAATGAATTGCACTTGAAATATTTTTTACATTTATAAAAAAATTGTGGTATATCAATAATTTGTCAACTATCAGTCTTCAAATGTCATATGTCGTACAATGTCTGTTCTTCATCCCAACTCTTCTCTACATCTGCAAGCATCATGTATGCAAGCTCACTTCTTAGTTTCTGTACACCAGCAACCGTAACAGCATCAACAGCTGATAGATGATACCCAGACGCTATGCTTTCCATGTACTTGCATACATATATAGCGCAAT
Source organism: Agave tequilana (assembly GCA_038442645.1). Taxonomy (NCBI): domain Eukaryota; kingdom Viridiplantae; phylum Streptophyta; class Magnoliopsida; order Asparagales; family Asparagaceae; genus Agave; species Agave tequilana. The sequence continues at coordinate 4,437 of JAVJIF010032294.1, forward strand.
CAACACTGAAATTTCCATAGAGCAATCATTAAATGAAATTAGATTTTGTACCAAAAAAAAAGTAGAAAATATGTAATGAAATTAGATGTCAAAAATTTATATACCTGTTTGCTTGTTGGGGGCATTTTGCGTATTTTATTTTATTTTTTCTCATTTTTTTTTAAATGAATCTGAAAAATCTCTATTAATCTATCTTTCTGCAATGTCAAAAGGAACAAAAATTAGTATTAATCAAAATAATTGCAAGTTTCCAGTAATCAAAATATTAAACTTCAACTCACCATTATTCTTGCATCATTTTTGTAAAGGTTTGTTATACTACTTTTTTTGTCAGCTGGGACCAAAGAGTTGTAAAAAATCCACTCTTCTGTGCTGCAATCGAATACCAGCAAGGTCCAGTGAAATCCCTGCTCGTCGGCACTATGTTTGTGATTGATCGGGAAGAACATGTACTGCACGTCAGCTGTCCAGTTTTTCAACAGCTTCTGCTTGAGATGAAATGACCTTCCAGATCTTCAATTTTATTTACAACACCGTGCTGCGGACAAGAAGAAAAAAATTTTAAATCGAATACAAAATGAATTTAAAATATAATAAAAATTTCTAAACTGCGACCTTAGTCGCACTATATTATTAGTCGCAGTATATGAGTTAGTAGCAGTACATTTTAATTATAAACTGCGACCTTGGTCGCATCTCCGACCTTGGTCGCAGCTCCGACCTTGGTCGCAGCTCTTATCTGTTACTTTTTGTCGCAGTACCTGAGTTAGTAGCAATACATTTTAATTATAAACTGCGACCTAGGTCGCAGATCCGACCTTGGTCGCAGGTCGCAGCTGTTACATTTTGTCGCAGTACCTGAGTTAGTAGCAATACATTTTAATTATAAACTGCGACCTTGGTCGCAGTACATGTGTTAGTAGCAGTACATTTTAATTATTCACTGCGACCTTAGTCGCAGTACATGATTTATGCCTACATAGAGAATATTAGTAATCTGTTCCAGAGTTGATATTACATTAAACCGTAAAGGAGAAAGTAGATTTTTACCCAAGCTTCGCTTCGGAAGAATATGCTTTTTAATCCTTCTCTTTTCTCAAGATGCTGCATGTAGAAATGAATTACATTTGAATCTAAGTCTTTACTGAACATCAGGTCCTCAATGTCATTCCTTGAAATGATGATTGAATTATTGGTATCCTGATACGCAGTAGAACTGCAAGATATTTAAAACAAAGTTAGTAATTTAATTGTTCTTATATAAAGGTATAACAGAAATTTTTTGGATATGAATTAACTTACTCAGAGTAGGACTTGTCGAAGAATTTTTTTATAAGATCTTGTTGATGGGGCTGCAGAATTCTGTATGATGTGGTTTCGGTCAATTCTCTCGATGTGGAGGAAATCTCTTTGTCGCCGAAACCAGCGGTAGAACTCGCAGCCGCAGGCTGGGAAGAGGATTTTCATTTTTTTCTTCTTCTGTTTTGGATAAACAAAGTCGGAGTCATCACGATCTCTTTCAGCGCGCTTTCGTTCTTTGACTCCCTTTCTATTGTTCCTTTAGAGGTTTCCAAAACAGCTTCTTTTGAGGGTTGCTTCTGAGGCGGAGTATGTTCTTGAATTTCTTCTTCAGAAGCTCTATCTCTTTGGATTTCTTGAGTCATTTGACTTAGATCCAGAGAAAAACTTGGAATATCTTCCCCAGCAATAATTAAAACAGACTCAGAACCCATGATTTATCCTCTTCCAGTTTTTCTTCTTCTCCTCTTCAGCCTGCTTCTCCATCTGCTCCTTCATTCTTTTGTTCTCCATCTGCGCCTTCCTCCTCTTCTTCTCATTCTCTTCCTCCTCCCTCCTCCTCCTCTCCTGCCCCTCCTCTTCCTCCTCCTCTTCTCCTTCTCCTCCTTTTCCCTCCTCTTCTTCTTCTCCTCTTCTTCCCTCATTCTCTTTCATTCTCCTCCTCTTCCTTCTTCTATTCTCCTCCTTCTCCTCCACTTCTCTCCTCCTGTTCTCCTTTTCCTTCTCTTCTTCCCTCTTCTTCTCCTTCTCTTTCTCTTCCTCTTCCCTCTTCCTCCTTTCATTCTCCTCCTCTTCCCTTCTTTTATTCTCCTGTTGCCTTCTTTGGTTTTCTTCTTTTTTTTCTCTTCTTTTTTTTAATTTTAATTCAGCCTCGATTTTTTTCTCTGTCTCCATATTTTCAATCTTTTTTCAAGCTGAGAAACATAATCTCTCAAGAGCTGATTTGCAGACCTCAATCGTTTTATTTCTGCTGCTTGATCATCGGTGTAGGTGGCAAATAACCTTCAAAAATTGGTTCTTGCTCACTCGTTTCAGCTTGATCTGGCTCCTTTTCCGCCGGGATGTCAGCCTCATTCAATGTATGGCCTCCTTCTTCTCCTTCACTTTCACCTTCTTCTTCTTCTTCTTTTTCTTCACCTTCATCTTCATCTTCATCTTCTGCTGCTTCTTCTTCCTCATCCTCTTCCCCTTCAACTGGAAGGCCAACCATAATTTTTTCATCATTAGAGATGTTGGCCATTCGACTCAAAATCTGAAAAAAAAACAGAATAAAGGTAAGCTAAAAAAAAACAATGAAATAATGATACTGCGACCATGGTCGCAGTTTATTTATGAAATATTTTAAATAAGATTGCGACCATGGTCGCAGTATGTTTGTCGTGCATAAATTTATCTGCCAAGACATGCAGCTCAACACTGCGACCATGGTCGCAGTATATTTGTCGTGCATAAATTTATCTGCCAAGACATGCAGCTCAACACTGCGACCATGGTCGCATTTCTGTTGAAAAGGGTATTTTCAAGAGAATGCGACCATGGTCGCACATTATTTGTCAGGCAGAAAACGAACTGCGACCTTGGTACTCAATACTGCGACTATGGTCGCATTTATTGTACTACACATAAAAAGAAGTTTAACTTACAATATTGCTGTCAATCTTTTTTAGATCAACTTCAAGTAGAGATCTGCCAATATTTGGAGGTCCCATCTTACTGCGCGTGGGGTTTTTTCCTCCAAACCAGACCTCTGCTCAAAAATAGGTGCCCTCTCACACAGCCAATACTGCCAAAAATTAAAAAATAAATTAGTTTCCACAAATTTTCTCAATTTATGGGTAAATTTCATACAATGTTGGCCAAATTTCAGATTTCTACTTACAATAATTTGCACGGAGCATCCTTGCAGCTCGTACGTGGCTTGCCTGAAGATGTTCATTGACTCAATCAGGAATTGCCAAACAGCTTTTGCCCAGCATATTGTCCTCATCAGTTGCATATTGGCAATCTGTTCCACAATATACCACGGCACCGTGCATTTACTGCCAGAGAAGAAAAGAGTGGCCGACATGTATAGGATGGACTAATGTGGTAAAGTCTTGAGCTGCAAGTATTTATGTCTCTTATAATTTCCTTCATAGACATTTGCTGCTCAAATTGTTCATCCTGTGTCACATCTAATATATCCCTCCTCCTCCTCTTGACAAGAAGATCATCCAAAGCATTTTCAATAGATACTTTTGTGATCTTCTTTATATTGGGGAAAAAATATTTTATAACCCCTCTATCCTTCAGTGTACATGTCTTATTCATCACAAAATCTACTCCATGACAGGTAGACAAAAAGTAAGGGCAACATCCTCCACTGTTAACTCAATCTCTTTGCCCCCAATTGTAAAGATCCTTATATTACTGTCATACTGGTCTAAAATACGCAGTACGGCCAAGTTTGATTTAAGAGCCTTTTCAGCCGCAAATTCTTCATTGTAAAACGCCATGAAGATTGGGCCAAATGGGGTATTCTTCATCGCCTCTACGAAATTTGCCGGTATGTACTTCTTAATTTTCTTCATTAACTGGCACATTGGTTTTATGCTTGATCTCAGAGGACGAACCTGTATCTGTTGTTACCTACGTAGGAAGAAAAATTAAACACTTTAGACCAATGATTATTGAAAAAAGTCAGAAAATACTACGGTGCAATCAATAACAACTGCGACCCTAGAACGTACTGCGACCAAGGTCGCATTGCGACCAGGGTCGCACTACGATCAAGGTCGCATAAGACTACAGTGCAATCAGAACAACTGCGACCCTAGTCAACAGTGCGACCAAGGTCGCATAAGACTACAGTTCAAACAGAAACAACTGCGACACAAGTTTGATAAAAACATATTATTTAAAATAAACTGCGACCTTGTGAAGACTGAGACTACAACTCTGATTTAAACAACTGCGACCCCCATGTCGTCAGTATGTGAGAAAAAAAAGTAAATTTCATATACTGCGACCAACGTCGCATTCGTCTACAAGGAAAGGTAAAAAAAAAAAAATTTCCAAAGTCGCACAGATCTGAACTGCGACACAGTAAAAATAGAAGTAAATAATAAAAACTTTTCAAAAAATAGGACCTTTATCGTCTAAAGTTTGAAAATCTCTTTTCGTAATTGCGACCATGTTTCCAATATTTAAAAAAAATTTTAAAAAAAATGCGACTTCAGAAATAAATCTTGAAAAAAATTTAAAACTATGAAAATACACAAAACCCTAAAAATTTTTGAAAATATCAATTTTGTGGTACCTTTTTCGACGGATGATTTCTTAGGCGCCATCAGTTGCAAATAATTTTTTTCAAAAACGGATGAAATTTTTGAAGGAAAAGAACTAATTGGATCAGAACCGCCGGTTGAAGTTTTAGAGCCGTAAATTTTTTTGGAAGACTATTTGTAATACCCCATTTCCGGAATACGTACTTAGTTGCGTATTCAGACTTTCAGTCGTATTTTTTCGATTTGTTTCCTGTGTTTATTCTGTATTATGAATTCCTTATATGATTGTTTTTGTTTTGGATTTGGATTCGTGGACACGGAGTCAGCCCTAGTCTGAACCGAAGGACCCGATCCTAGTATATTACCCGATTTGGCCTTTCCGGTGTTTAGATTTGACCGATTTCAGTTCCAAAGATTATTTTCCAATATTTTAGATTTTATATGATTTTCTGGAATTATCTTGGATTAAAAGGAATTTCTCCAAAACCGGTGTCGGCCAGTACCGCTGACCGATTCCCGGATTTTTATTTTACAAACGGCTTGGGATTTCATGATGGTTCTTTAGACTTTATTTCTTAGAATCATATTTCTTACTTACATTCTTTTTCTGAGGATTTTAGATTTTATGAAAATTCCAACGGAGTCGGTAGATAACTGGTTCCGGGATTTTTAGTTTCAAAACTATAAAGTATTTCTTCAAACGGATTTCACTATCGGTCTTTATATATTATTATTGATTTTTGGTAATTATTTCGGGTCGTTCCGAGATACTTGAATTTCGGACGATTCCGGTATTTTTCCCGAAAGGTTTCCGCATCCGCAATTGAATCCCGGAAGCCGCCACTTCCATTGTTTTCATTTTCTATTCCAAGAGAATTTCTTCCCTTTTCCATTTTCTTTCCCACTTCCTATTTTCTTTCTTTCCTTTCCTTTAACTTCCACCACACACTTTTCCTATTTTTCAAAATTCCAAATTCTTTTCTTATTCCACCAACTCCCACCTACCCATTAAATGCATTTCTCTCTCCCTCATCCCATGGCCGGCCAAGTGGCCAAGAGAAGGACACTCACCTCACCCCTACTTTGCAATTAAGCCCTCCCCTTTCATTTAATTGCAACTCCCTTTACAAAATCCAAATCCTATATATACATTCCTTTTCATTTCAATCCCTTCTTTTCATTTCTCTTCACCAAAAGCCAAACCCTAGCTTTCACCACCTCCATCTCCTTCATCTCCACCAAGGCAACCACCACCACCTCTCCAACCTAGCTTCACCTTCTTCTTCCTTCATCACCATGGAAACAACCACCAAGGTCATCAACTCCATCAAAGACTCCACCTTTTCTTCATCGTCAACTCCCATCATCAACCATCTCTTTTGGTAGGTAATTTTCATCACCAAGACTTGGTTATTTCTTAGCATGCTTAAGTTCACATATCATGTTCAATTATGTCTTTAAATCCTTGATTATTTAGTCATCAAACCCAACCCTAGAAATCTGTTCTGTTTGCTGTTTCCAGACGATTAGTCGACTTGACCTAGAACCTAGTCGACTAGAAACCCTTAGCTGAAACTTAACCTTTTCTGGAAACACAGTATTAGTCGACTTACCCATTTTCCTAGTCGACTAGCTCCACTATTAGTCGACTACTATTCTACCCTAGTCGACTAACCTTGCTTGAAACCAGAAACCTTAACTCTCGGCCCTAGTCGACTTGACTATATTATTAGTCGACTATAGACTATTAGTCGACTACCCATTCTTCCCTAGTCGACTAATTTATCCTGAGACAAACCCCAACTTTCTGTATCACAGACTTAGTCGACTTAAGTATCTGTTAGTCGACTTAAGATCATTATTAGTCGACTACCCCTCCTAACCTAGTCGACTAACTATTCCCTGAAACCAAACCCAACTCTCTGGAAACCAGTTCTAGTCGACTATACCAGACTGTTAGTCGACTAACTCCACTATTAGTCGACTACTCTTCCATCCTAGTCGACTAACTTTGCCTAGCCGTCTTAGTTGATTCTTTCTTGAACATGAACCTTACCCTCTAGACTTACATCACCTATAGGTATTACTGACTTGTCTCTAGACACACATCATCTTCCATTCTTTCTCTCTCTCATCTTCACTCTACATATTTATATCACAGGTTGCGGCGCATCCCGAGCTTCCGTGGATTTCGGATATTTCGGTATATTGGTGGCTCAGGCGAGTGTTCTCACTCGCTACCCTCTTACTTCTTATTTCATTGATTATGCGCATGTTCTCGCTTTAGCTTTCATGTATTTTATTTCATGTTCTATATCTTTTATTGCTTTATGCTATGCGTGGCCGACCCTTCGTGGTCGTTGGACTTGTTGGACTTTGGGTCCTTACTTTTATATTACCACTTGGCATTACTTTAGACCTGTTAGTTATGTGCTACCATTTGACATATGTATATCACCTGACATCTAGTGTGTTATCACCTGACCACTTGGCATGCTCTATGGCAAGACCCTATTGGTATGACCTGACTTACCCAGACTATTATCAATCTCTTGACATAACTTGCCACCTGATTACTATCAATCTCTTATATGCTTGGTTGCTTGTTAATTATCATCATCCTGTCATGCTATCACTTTACACCCAGCATGATATACTTGACTTGTGATTATCATTCTTACGGGAACTTGACTTATTATCCTGTATCATGATCAGTGACTTGTTTTCCTGCTTTACATGCAGTGACCTGACTATGTTATACTTATGTACTCCTGATTCCTGATCATGTCTATTTCCTGTTTTTCCCGTAAAGTGATAATTAAACTATTGAATCTTAAATGAACCAATTTGTATTGGGTCGGGGGAAATATGCGGATATCGATATGTGTCGTGTTTACAGTGGCTTTAGGTTGTGCACTATATTTCCGGTCTGACCTGTGGTACTCCAGGGGACCGAGGGGAGAGCTGGCTCCCTTATTCCTGATTGATAGGGCATACATAAGTCCCTCCTGATAGGCCTTGCGGCTGGTTCCGTTACCATGCAACGGAACACCTGTGACCGTGGTCCCGGGCATGCACGGGACCCACTGTAAACATAGTTCGTTGATACAACCGCTGTTTCCAATAACAACCTCGACTTGCTTATATATGGATGTATGTGAGTTGGCCGTACACCGAGACACATACCGAGATATATGGGTTAGACGAGTATAATAAAGTGTCATAATAAAGGCTCTTTAAGTTGTAAGTAGAGGTATGTGGAATGGGACGCATACCAAAGCCTGCAACTTAAACGGCTATGAATCTGTGATGTGCCTTACCGTATTTGATTCTTCGGGACTTTATATCGGATTTCCTGTTTTATGAGTATTATGTTATAACTACCTGGTAGCTCGGATTGGTTTTATTCGGATTTCCTGTTTTATGATTATCCTGCCATATCTATTCATACCTGCTCTAACTATCTGCCCTCCTGAGTATTTCCTACTTGATATCACTTGATATATGCATTATTGTGCTCACCCTGCTTCACCACTTGGTTTTGCTTCTACACTCGCCTGGGGAGTATCATTTGACTCCCCTGGATTCTCACGTCCAGGTCCTGGAGCCGGAGAGCGTGTGGATTTCTCCCTTTGCTGATCAGAGTAGCGCAGCGGTAGCGTGGACCTCCAGCCGACCGTCCTGAGCCACATCCTTCCAGGCCCCCCTGTGAGTCTCTCGAGTTTTCTTTTTAAACTCGTGAGTACCTTTATGCTGTTTTACTCTTGTACATCTGCTTGTATTCCCGCATTTGCGCATATTAGTGATATGATATTCATGTAATGTTAGATCACTACTGGTGATAATTCCGTAATTGGATATATGTGTTGGAATGTATAATGCACCATTTGCTTCCGTACTCTGATTCTTGTCTGTACTGATGCTTAGCGTATATACGGGAGGGTAATTCTGACCTACGTATATACGTTGCAGTGACGTCCCCGTATCGCCGGGATCGGGGCGTTACAGGTTGGTATCAGAGCTTAGGCTCTAACTTCCTCAGTACGTCCAGACGGCAAATCAATGGTAAAGAGATTTGCAACTGGAATACATGAGTCTTGGTTATACATTCCAACTGCAAGTGCAGAGTTATCTATTTCTTGACTATCTTTCCTTTGATTTCAAATCCCTCCTTGACTATCTTTCCTTGGATTCCTGATCTCTCCTATCCTTTCCCTGTTTTGGTTTTATGTTTTGGTTTATGAAGCCTTATACTATTTTAAGATATGACTAGACTAGAGAGGTAGTGGCTGGTTCAGAAGGAAGCTATTATGTGATCTCTTCGGCCAATTCTATGAAGCTTGGTATTCTCCAGATCGATCTTGATCTGGCTATCTTTCAGAGGACAGCAGTCGGATTCTTAATTATCGGTCTTCTTTATTATGCTCAGGATTTTCGGGGTTTTCTTTATTACACAGCCACGACATCATCGGTATTCATTTATTCACAGCCACGACATCATCAGTATTATTCAGCATTATTCTAAAGATTTATTACACAGCCACGACATCATCAGCCGGAAATGCAGAGCATGATTATTATTCAGTTGACTTGAGAGCCCTACCTATAGTGCTTCATATCTTAATTGGTATAAATTCCAGCCTTTGTCCCCTTTGTATTCAATTTGCCCCTTAACGAAATTGCGAGGACGCAATTTTTGTAAGGTGGGTGGATTGTAATACCCCATTTCCGGAATACGTACTTAGTTGCGTATTCAGACTTTCAGTCGTATTTTTTCGATTTGTTTCCTGTGTTTATTCTGTATTATGAATTCCTTATATGATTGTTTTTGTTTTGGATTTGGATTCGTGGACACGGAGTCAGCCCTAGTCTGAACCGAAGGACCCGATCCTAGTATATTACCCGATTTGGCCTTTCCGGTGTTTAGATTTGACCGATTCAGTTCCAAAGATTATTTTCCAATATTTTAGATTTTATATGATTTTCTGGAATTATCTTGGATTAAAAGGAATTTCTCCAAAACCGGTGTCGGCCAGTACCGCTGACCGATTCCCGGATTTTTATTTTACAAACGGCTTGGGATTTCATGATGGTTCTTTAGACTTTATTTCTTAGAATCATTTTCTTACTTACATTCTTTTTCTGAGGATTTTTGATTTTATGAAAATTCCAACGGAGTCGGTAGATAACTGGTTCCGGGATTTTTAGTTTCAAAACTATAAAGTATTTCTTCAAACGGATTTCACTATCGGTCTTTATATATTATTATTGATTTTTGGTAATTATTTCGGGTCGTTCCGAGATACTTGAATTTCGGACGATTCCGGTATTTTTCCCGAAAGGTTTCCGCATCCGCAATTGAATCCCGGGAAGCCGCCACTTCCATTGTTTTCATTTTCTATTCCAAGAGAATTTCTTCCCTTTTCCATTTTCTTTCCCACTTCCTATTTTCTTTCTTTCCTTTCCTTTAACTTCCACCACACACTTTCCTATTTTTCAAAATTCCAAATTCTTTTCTTATTCCACCAACTCCCACCTACCCCATTAAATGCATTTCTCTCTCCCTCATCCCATGGCCGGCCAAGTGGCAAGAGAAGGACACTCACCTCACCCCTACTTTGCAATTAAGCCCTCCCCTTTCATTTAATTGCAACTCCCTTTACAAAATCCAAATCCTATATATACATTTCCTTTTCATTTCAATCCCTTCTTTTCATTTCTCTTCACCAAAAGCCAAACCCTAGCTTTCACCACCTCCATCTCCTTCATCTCCACCAAGGCAACCACCACCACCTCTCCAACCTAGCTTCACCTTCTTCTTCCTTCATCACCATGGAAACAACCACCAAGGTCATCAACTCCATCAAAGACTCCACCTTTTCTTCATCGTCAACTCCCATCATCAACCATCTCTTTTGGTAGGTAATTTTCATCACCAAGACTTGGTTATTTCTTAGCATGCTTAAGTTCACATATCATGTTCAATTATGTCTTTAAATCCTTGATTATTTAGTCATCAAACCCAACCCTAGAAATCTGTTCTGTTTGCTGTTTCCAGACGATTAGTCGACTTGACCTAGAACCTAGTCGACTAGAAACCCTTAGCTGAAACTTAACCTTTTCTGGAAACACAGTATTAGTCGACTTACCCATTTTCCTAGTCGACTAGCTCCACTATTAGTCGACTACTATTCTACCCTAGTCGACTAACCTTGCTTGAAACCAGAAACCTTAACTCTCGGCCCTAGTCGACTTGACTATTATTAGTCGACTATAGACTATTAGTCGACTACCCATTCTTCCCTAGTCGACTAATTTATCCTGAGACAAACCCCAACTTTCTGTATCACAGACTTAGTCGACTTAAGTATCTGTTAGTCGACTTAAGATCATTATTAGTCGACTACCCCTCCTAACCTAGTCGACTAACTATTCCTGAAACCAAACCCAACTCTCTGGAAACCAGTTCTAGTCGACTATACCAGACTGTTAGTCGACTAACTCCACTATTAGTCGACTACTCTTCCATCCTAGTCGACTAACTTTGCCTAGCCGTCTTAGTTGATTCCTTTCTTGAACATGAACCTTACCCTCTAGACTTACATCACCTATAGGTATTACTTGACTTGTCTCTAGACACACATCATCTTCATTCTTTCTCTCTCTCATCTTCACTCTACATATTTATATCACAGGTTGCGGCGCATCCCGAGCTTCCGTGGATTTCGGATATTTCGGTATATTGGTGGCTCAGGCGAGTGTTCTCACTCGCTACCCTCTTACTTCTTATTTCATTGATTATGCGCATGTTCTCGCTTTAGCTTTCATGTATTTTATTTCATGTTCTATATCTTTTATTGCTTTATGCTATGCGTGGCCGACCCTTCGTGGTCGTTGGACTTGTTGGACTTTGGGTCCTTACTTTTATATTACCACTTGGCATTACTTTAGACCTGTTAGTTATGTGCTACCATTGACATATGTATATCACCTGACATCTAGTGTGTTATCACCTGACCACTTGGCATGCTCTATGGCAAGACCCTATTGGTATGACCTGACTTACCCAGACTATTATCAATCTCTTGACATAACTTGCCACCTGATTACTATCAATCTCTTATATGCTTGGTTGCTTGTTAATTATCATCATCCTGTCATGCTATCACTTTACACCCAGCATGATATACTTGACTTGTGATTATCATTCTTACGGGAACTTGACTTATTATCCTGTATCATGATCAGTGACTTGTTTTCCTGCTTTACATGCAGTGACCTGACTATGTTATACTTATGTACTCCTGATTCCTGATCATGTCTATTTCCTGTTTTTCCGTAAAGTGATAATTAAACTATTGAATCTTAAAATGAACCAATTGTATTGGGTCGGGGGAAATATGCGGATATCGATATGTGTTCGTGTTTACAGTGGCTTTAGGTTGTGCACTATATTTCCGGTCTGACCTGTGGTACTCCAGGGGACGAGGGGAGAGCTGGCTCCCTTATTCCTGATTGATAGGGCATACATAAGTCCCTCCTGATAGGCCTTGCGGCTGGTTCCGTTACCATGCAACGGAACACCCTGTGACCGTGGTCCCGGGCATGCACGGGACCCACTGTAAACATAGTTCGTTGATACAACCGCTGTTTCCAATAACAACCTCGACTTGCTTATATATGGATGTATGTGAGTTGGCCGTACACCGAGACACATACCGAGATATATGGGTTAGACGAGTATAATAAAGTGTCATAATAACCGGCTCTTTAAGTTGTAAGTAGAGGTATGTGGAATGGGACGCATACCAAAGCCTGCAACTTAAACGGCTATGAATCTGTGATGTGCCTTACCGTATTTGATTCTTCGGGACTTTATATCGGATTTCCTGTTTTATGAGTATTATGTTATAACTACCTGGTAGCTCGGATTGGTTTTATTCGGATTTCCTGTTTTATGATTATCCTGCCATATCTATTCATACCTGCTCTAACCTATCTGCCTCCTGAGTATTTCCTACTTGATATCACTTGATATATGCATTATTGTGCTCACCCTGCTTCACCACTTGGTTTTGCTTCTACACTCGCCTGGGGAGTATCATTTGACTCCCCTGGATTCTCACGTCCAGGTCCTGGAGCCCGGAGCGTGTGGATTTCTCCCTTTGCTGATCAGAGTAGCGCAGCGGTAGCGTGGACCTCCAGCCGACCGTCCTGAGCCACATCCTTCCAGGCCCCCCTGTGAGTCTCTCGAGTTTTCCTTTTTAAACTCGTGAGTACCTTTATGCTGTTTTACTCTTGTACATCTGCTTGTATTCCCGCATTTGCGCATATTAGTGATATGATATTCATGTAATGTTAGATCACTACTGGTGATATTCCGTAATTGGATATATGTTGGAATGTATAATGCACCATTTGCTTCCGTACTCTGATTCTTGTCTGTACTGATGCTTAGCGTATATACGGGAGGGTAATTCTGACCTACGTATATACGTTGCAGTGACGTCCCCGTATCGCCGGGATCGGGGCGTTACACTATTTTTTTTACAATAAGGTAAAAGGTTGTGATGGAGGGTATTTTCGGAAAATACAATGTTGAGGTGACTGGCATTAAATTGGGCGGGATTTTACAGGATTTTGTCCGCCAAATTTTTAACAGATGTGGGGCGGTGATGTTGCCACGCCCGCAGGCTGAGAAAACTCTCTCAGCCCGCAGGCTGAGGTACATTAACCCCTATATATATATATATATATATATATATATATATATATATATATATATATATATATATATATATATATGAGAAAAATGTATATCAGCCCGCGGGCTGAGAGAACTCTCTCAGCCTGCGCTGACGTGGCTCAATTTGCACCCCACTAACTTGCGGCCCGCTTATCGAAAGAAATTAAATTACCAAATACCCTTATGAAAAGCTACTTTTTCGGTAAAAGACAGTGAATGCTGCTTCTTTAATTTTTTTATCTGATTTGATATTTAATGATTTTTAATATAGTCGCAGTACTTATGAGAACTGCTACCACGGTCGCAGTCTTTTCTAAGGACTGCTACCAAGGTCGCAGTCTTTTTCTGAGGACTGCTACCAAGGTCGCAGTCTTTTTATGAGAACTGCTACCACGGTCGCAGTCTTTTTCTGAGGACTGCTACCAAGGTCGCAGTCTTTTTCTGAGGACTGCTACCAAGGTCGCAGTCTTTTTCTGAGGATTGCTATCATGGTCGCAGTGTTTTTATGAGGACTGCTACCACGGTCGCAGTCTTTTCTAAGGACTGCTACCATGGTCGCAGTCTTTTTCTGAGGACTGCTACCAAGGTCGTAGTCTTTTTCTGAGGACTGCTATCATGGTCGCAGTGTTTTTATGAGAACTGCTACCACGGTCGCAGTCTTTTCTAAGGACTGCTACCAAGGTCGCAGTCTTTTCTGAGGACTGCTACCAAGGTCTGCTACCACAGTCTTTTCTAAGGACTGCTACCATGGTCGCAGTCTTTTTCTGAGGACTGCTACCAAGGTCGTGTTTGACACGGAGAGGGGGTTGGCTGGCGTAACGTTTCCTGGAATCAGATGGAAAAGATTACAGCCGGCTTAATCTTTCGGTTACAAGGGAGGGGGAATATTGAATCTTGAATTCCCCCTTTGTTTAGTGCTGGGTTCTTCGTGTGGCGGTGGAGAGTGAATCTTGTTCTCCGTTGACCGGATGACTGTTCGGACCGTCGGGGATCTTCTCTTCGGTCGGTAGAGGGAGTAACTCAGCTCCGTCTACCAAAACTCTAGAAGAGGAGGTAGGCGAAGAGCGGCTAGTACTCAGTAAGCTCGCTGAAGGGTTTTCTCTCTCTCTGTCGATGATCTCTCTTGTTGTTGTCTGCCTTTCCTCCGATAATTGTCGACCCTCCTTCAATAGTGACGGGACTATTTATAGGGTTTTTAGGGGGTGATCGTGCCCCCTAAAAGTGCTCCACGATGAGGGCCAACTTCCCCGCTACATGGGCGGCGGATGGCGCCATAATCGGGGTAGTTGCAACCGAGACGTGGGTGTCGAGCCGACGCGTCTTGATGCTGAGACGCGGGCTTCGGGCCGACGCGCCTTGATGCTGAGACGCGGGCTTCGGGCTGACGCGCCTTGATGCTGAGACGCGGACGTTGAGCTAACGCGCCTTGATGCTGAGACGCGGGCGTTGAGCCAACGCGCCTTGATTGTCACATTTAGCCTTGCGCCTGGATCTTGGATCTCTGTGTTTTGGTGGCTTGTCTTGGTGATTTTTAGACAGCCTACAGAACCCCCTCCAAAGTTTTCGACATTCCGCAGTTAACTGGGACGGATTTCGAAATACTTTGGATTCTAGCTGAGTTCGCCTTCATGACTAGACTGTTGATGCTCCGGGTTTAATCTTATCTGGAGTTGGTCTTCGTGAGTGTACTGTTGAACTCTTTGAAGCCCCCAGAGTTGATCATGTTGAGTGTTTAGATGCACAGTCTAAACCTCCCCGATTGCTTTTAGTCTGTCACTGGCGCACTTTAAGCCAGGAGTGGTTGGTCGTCTGCGTGCGTCAGTGTACTGTTGAACTGATTTTGCAGAAGCAGGAGGCTAAACGCAGGTTCTTTTTCAAAAAGCCGAGATGGTACTGCTGTAAAGGCGCGATTTGCGTCCTTTGGCAATGGAGACGCGACTGATCTTCAGAAGGCAGACGCGATAATTGGCCAGACTGGAAGGACGCGAATTTCTTAGAGAGACGCGACCTTTCAAATGCATTCATGGAGAGGCTGACGTGGCATGTCCATCAAGGAGGTGCGTTCTTTGGGCGCGAATTCTGTGCCATGTCATGATTACGCCGCCAGCTGGCCTAGGGAACCGGCGCAATTTCGCCTTTTGGCGCGCGGATTTCCTGGTTCATTAAATGAACTGCTCCACGTGTCGACTGCTGACTCGTGGCGGGGTTGCGACGCATGATCTTCTCCGTTCAGAAATGATTTGGTTACACGCGTCAAGCGGTGACTCGCTGCAGCGTCTACCGGCCACACGCCGCGTATCTTCGCGAATCCTGTGCCTATAAAAGGCAACAGTTGGAGAGATGCATCTTCTTCTCTGAACGCACTTGCTGAGAAAAAAGAATTTCCTTCTCTGTTTTATCTTCGAACTTGTTCATCTCCTTGTTCGGATTTCTGAACATCAATGGCACCCAAGACTAAGCCAACTGCATCGTCCTCAAAGGCGACCGTCGCCGAGGCCCAGAGGGGCGGCTCCTCCTCTGCACAGGACGTCGTTCTCCCAGGTCTCCAAGGTAAAGGCCTCTTAGGCGGAAGTTTCACCATTTAAAGAAAGTTCAAAGAACTTTTAAGAACCCTTAACACGTGATTTTCAAATCGTGTTTGATTCCCAGACGCAGTCTTTGGGATGATAACCGAGGCGCGGGTTTGGACCCTCGCGCGCTTGAGTCCTGCGCTTCAGATTCTTCACTTAGAATATTTATTATTTGTGAAGGGTTCAGACGCGGACTTAGTTTACAAAACGCGGATTTGATCCTTGCGTTCTGTTTCATCAGCTGCTGATTTTGATGAATCTGGCACCCGAGTCCAAATACTTCGACATCTGGGGATGTGAAAGGAAGGGGGTTACCCTCCTTAACTTCTGGCGATTATGGTAGTGGAAAGGTTAAGGTGGATAACTCCCTTCTTTTCGCACCCCAGAAGTGACATCAAGGAGAATGTTGTGGAGACGCCGATCCCATAGGTCTGGACGCGGATTTGATAATTCCTGCGTCCAGTGCCTCTTCTGCGTGGATGCGCAAGTCTGGACGCGGATTTTATAACTCCTGCGTCCAGTGTCTCTTCTGCGTGGATGCGCAGGTCTGGACGCGGATTTGATAATTCCTGCGTCCAGTGTCTCTTCTGCGTTCGGATTGTGAACACTTAGCATTTTTTTTTTCTATGCTTTTGATAGAGTATCTAACTAAGTGTCCTTTTCTTTTTGCAGCGCCACGCCCTGCTACTTCACTCGCCAAGAAGTGCCACTTTGGTCATGTAGGTGGTGCTGACCGGGATTTGACTTTTGTATTGCAAAGGACTGTTCCTGTGACTGCTGACAAATCACCGGATCGCAGAGAGAGGCTCTCAAATGTTGACATGAGAACTCTTCGGGTGTTTATGACTGATGCAGCATTCGCAACAGATGCTGGCATCAAGCTGGAGAAGCCTGCCTTCTTCTTCGGAGATCGTATCCACGAGGGCGGCCATAGCGTGTATGACGGAACTTACAAATGGCTCCGTCAAATAAAGGGTGGAAGATTCTTTCTTCCAGACATGGAGAGGATGTTCCCGCTGTCCTACTTCCAGCATATGTCCGTCCCTCGGAAGATGGAATGGGACCTTGCTCGATATGTTCCCGAGGTCACTCTCGGTGATTTGGGCTCCCACAAAGTATACCGTCATGATAGCCATGACAGGTCAGTTATCGGCCTTTTCCCTGGGTCGCGCAGGACTGAGGTTCCAGCTGGGGAGATACCACAACTTGGCACTACCTTCCTCAACGCCTTCATGGAGGCGGAGGGTGACTACCCGGTTGGGTTCCGTGCGCCGGGGTGGGTCCGTTCCACGGAGAACTATTGGTGGGGCAGGATGGTCGGCTTTGTCCTTACCGAGCTCGGGGGCCTGCTAAAGCGCGTGGGACTGTACTCGGCAGTCAGGGCCGTGCAGTGGGGGATCCCTCAAAGCTCTCAGAACTTCTTCGGGATTCTAGAGCGTTATAATCCTTCGACGGGGACGTTCTTCACTCCGGTCGGAGAGATGGGCCTTGCTCTGCACGAGCTGCACGAGGTCTCGGGGCTGTCGACAGGGGATATTCCCTATGAGGAATATGTCCCGACCGCTGTGGAGCTTCGCTATGTGAAGGAGGAGTTTCCCCTCATATATGAGACCTACTGGGAAGTGCTATGTCACTTCCACATTTGCGGCCAGATAACCAAATGGCGGTCGCAGGGAGTCAAGCAACTGTCTTGGGCCAGTTACTTGTTCAATAATGTCAACACCAAAGACCATCGGATAACCCGATTGGATCCCAGCTCTGACAGGGAGATTGAAGACAGGATCGACCAGGCTCCGAACAGCTTCTACACCACGGAGTCGAACGAGGACGGTTTCGACCCTGACTTGGTTTTTGAAAGCTTTCACCATCAAGCCCGGACTCCTATCTCCGATCGGGCGCTGTTGGCGGGCTTTCTGATGCTGTGGCTGAAGCGCTGTGTGGTGCCCACACTGCCGCATGAAGTCATTGTTGCTGACGTGGTGTACCCGGCGGTGCTCCTGGCTCATGGGAACCCCATAGCCCTTCTCCCGGCCGTGGCGGCTGGTATTCAGAGCGGGCTGCGGGCGCTCACTAAGAGTTTCTGCGAGCCACCAAAAACTGCAGACTCCGAGGGAAAGCCGTATGTTGACTCAGAGGGGAGTCCGACGGTGAAGCGTCCCAACCCTCGTGTCGAGCTGCCTTACACGTACCTTATTGCTTGGTACGTGATGCATTGCCCTTCTTTGATGACGGCAGCGCGTTGGAGGGAGAATTCTGTCCCTTTCGTACAGCGGTTGGAGGGTTCAAAATGGCGTGATCCTTATATATTACGTCCGGAAGTGCCTTTCAGACCCTGCAAACTACCAGCTCAATCGCTGCCTCCTCCAGATCCCTGATGCATCTTTCGGGGATCTACTTGTTGATTCTGTTGGCCCAGATGACTTCACGAGGTTATCCGCGGGGGCCTTTTGGTGGTTGCTAAATATCCGGCCCGGATATGTGCTTTTCCGGCAAGGGACGTCATGTACCATTGAGCCGTACATGCCGAGTCGCTTCGCTCGACAGTTCGGCTATGATCAGCTCTATGTCGGGAACCCCAATGCTAGACTCGCTTTCGAAGGGAACCTGTTCGAGGGTGCTCGGGCCTGGTACTATAGTGTGGCTGGAGGGACGGGAGTATCTTTCCGTCTACCTCTCGAGGGGCCCAAGTGCCGTACGAGTTTCAGCTTCTGTACTTGGTACTCCCAAGCCATCCAAACGCCAGACTTTTTCCCGGCGTCTTCATGCATTGAGAGCATCAATGCAAGTCTCGAGGCCAGGACTGATTCTAGTAAACCGACGAAACTCGTAGAGCAGTACCTGAAGGCCCAAAAGGAGGTCGGGCGAAGATCGAGGAGGGAGCCCCCAGCAGTGAGGGCGGAGCCGCGACCGGCAAGGGCAGAGCCACCAGCGACAAGGGTGGAGCCACCAGCCACGAGGGAGGAGCCGCGGGCCAGGAGGTCTAAGCAGTTGGCGAGCAAGCGTCATCGACGCTCTGCTTCTATCGCTGAGCCTGCCCCAAAGAAGGCTCGGAGGGATTTAACGGCTGAAGTCTCTCAATCCGGAGACATCTCTGCCGGAGTTGAGGCTCCTCCTGAAGACGTCCCTGTTAGGGTTGAGGAACCGTCGGAAGATGAAGATTTCCCCACCCTAGTCCGTGCTCCTAGGTCGCGCAGCAAGACCGTGGAGGAAGGGGAGCTTGTTGAAGAGTCCACCGCCGCCGAAGATGACGAGTCACTGGAGGTTGACATAATGACTGGAGGGGATGTTGAGATTGCAGGCCTCTCAGTTCAACCCGAGCCTTCTTCTGCTCATGATGGGAGAGACGAGGCACAGCAGCCGGGGTCTCCTAGCATCTTCATTTCCAGTCTTAGGGCAGTCAACCCTAGCCCTACCACTGGGGTAATTGGAGGTAAGGCTCCTGTTGCGGAGCTTCCTCGTGTTGCGCTGTCGTCTTCTTCGTTATCGGGGGAAAGCGACTTCGAAGACGAGACCGACTATGGCGATGAACCCGCTCTTCCTGATCAGAGCAAATTCTTCCACATCTCGGAGGAGGAAATACATGAGGGTGAGCCATCGACTGCACCATCGCTGGCGATTATCCTTACTGAAGGTATTCTTTCCATCTTCTGTCTAATTTTCTCTTTGCATATTGAAGAGGATGTTCTAACATTCTTCTTTTATGCTGCAGGGCCAACCGAAGATGCTGAGGCTACAACCTCCTCGCGTATCGAGGAGATGGTGAAAGAGTTGACCCGGCCCGAGGGGATTGAGGTCTCGGCTGCTGAGATACCCTCAAAGGGGGCAGCTGTTGAAACTGGGGAGCCTTCCACTCTGCCAGAAGAGGAAGTAACCACTGAGGCTGAGGAGGCTCTCACTCTGCCAGGCGAGGAGGTTACTGCTGAAGCCGAGGAGACTTCCGCTCCGCAGGATTTGACGTCTCCGGACCTCCAACCTGGTAAGGCAGCTCTGATGCTTTAAATGTTTAGCTCTTCTATCATTGTGGCTAACATCGCGATAACTTGCAGAGAGGACCGAGGGGGCTCAGGTGGGGAGTCCGATGGTTGGCACCCTTCCAGAAGGCCATACAGCTCAGGTCTCGGTGGAGGTTTCTGAGGAGGTCGTGCTTGCTACTCCCTCATTGGTCGTGGAGGCTCCTGCAGAGGTAGTACCTCGGAAGCGTCAGCGGCCGGTCCAGCTCTTGCTGTCTCGACGGCCAGCACGACTCTTGTGCGAGAAGATCCGCCTTATATCCCCTATCCTGTGACAGAAAAGGGGTTGGGAAGCTTCCTAGGTGGTGAAGACATTGGGGAACTGGCACGTCAGATGGTGCAGCAATTCTTCGCTTCGATGGGATCATGTATTGATCTCATCTTACGTGGAAACAGCACGTTCCAATTTGCCCAGACGCTTCTTAAAAATCTGGCCGTGAACGTCGAATTAACTGGAGGCCCTTCACTTGCCAAGGCGTGTCTACGGGTGGTAGAGCAACTGGGAGACTACCTACAGGAGCTGGAGTCTTTGGAAGATGCTGGCTCTTTTAGTGAGACCCAGGCCACCCTGACTAGGCTCCTAGCTGCTCAAGAACGAGAGCGACAGGAAGCGGAGGCACAAATTGCTGCAGAGATCCGCAATCTCGAATATTCCCAGGCTGAATGTCAGAAACTAGCTGGCGATTCAAGGGAATCCGAGCTTGTCATGCAGAGCGCAGAGCAAGTCATCATCAGGGCTCGGGACACCATTGCCAAGGCAGAAGTGGTGCTTGCGCTCAATGAGGAAAAGCTTGCTATCATCAAAAAGCAGCTAGAGGAGCAACAAGCTGCTAGGGCGCGAGCTGAAGAGAGTCTGTCTCTACATTCTTCCAGGGTGGAATCTCTGCGAACGCAGCTGGCCGCAAGAAATTTCTTATCCGAAGAGGAGCTGCGGGACCGGGCTATTATGGAAGCTGAAAGGACGCGCCAACACGAGATTCACCGCCTTAGGGAACAAATCCGTACCTTGGCGAACCAGGACATTTAGCCTTCTTTTCTTTTCCCCTTTTTGTAAAGAAGAGGACACTCTGTTTAGAGTGTTTGTATCCACTTTTACTGTTTATAATAAAAGTTTGAAAAATTTGCTCCATCTTCTTTGCTTAGCTGTAGGCGAATCCAACTCCTTGGTAACTGGCACTTAGGTAAGACTAAGTTCTGTTAATGAAACGCGGCCTTGACTCTGAGTCTTCTTAATGAGATGCGACATTGATCCATAAAGTGAGACGCGGTCGTCAGTCCATGGAGTGAGACGCAGCGTCAATCACAGAGTGAAACGCGGTCTTCTTGATGAGACGCAGCATTGATCCATAAAGTGAGACGCGGTCGTCAGTCCATGGAGTGAGACGCAGCGTCAATCACAGAGTGAAACGCGGTTGCTAAGAAAGACGCGGATCGATCAGACACGGGATACGCAGCCTCGAGCGACTTTCCCATCTGCGTTCAATGCAGCATGACTTTAAAAGATTTTTAGGAGATCTTTGAACGTCAAGTGTAATACCCCGTTCCCGGAATACGTACTTAGTTCCGTATTCAGATTTTCGGTCGTATTTTTTCGATTTGTTTCCTGTATTTATTCTGTATTATGAATTCCTTATATGATTGTTTTGTCTTGGATTTGGATTCGTGGATTCGGAGTCAGCCCTAGTCTGAATCGAAGGCCCGATCCTAGAGTATTACTCGATTTAGACATTCTGATAATTAGAATTGACCGATTTTAGTTTTAAATATCATTTTTCAATATTATATATTTTCTATGATTTTCTAGATTTTTCTGGAATTAAAATGAAAGTTTTCAAACCGGTGTCGGCCAGTTCCGCTGACCGATTCCTAGATTTTTAATTCTCAAACAGTTTGGAATTCCATGATGGTCCTTTAGGCTTTATTCCTTAGAATCATATTTTCTACCTACGTTCTTTTTCTGAGGATTTTATGATTTTATGAAAATTCCATCGGAGTCGGTAGATAACTGGTTCCGGGATTTTTAGTTTCAAAACTATAAAGTATTTCTTAAAACGGATTTCACTATGATACTTAATATAATATTCTTGATTTTTGATAATTATTTCGGGTCGTTCCGAGATACTTGAATTTCGGACGATTCCGGTATTTTCCCGAAAGATTTCCGCATCTGCAACTGAATCCCGGGAATCCGCCACTTCCATTATTTTCATCTTCTTTCCCAAGAAAACATCTTCTCATTATAATTTATTTTCTTTTTCCTTTTCCTTTATTTCTTTCCTTCCTCCACTAACCAAAGCCTTTTCCAATTTTCCAATAATTCCAATTTTTCACATAATCACACTCACTTTCACCTAATCCTTTTTAAATCCCACTCATTCTCTCTCTCCCCCATGGCCGGCCAAGTGGCCAAGTGAAGGACACTCACCTCACCTCCCCACTTTACAAAAACCCCCTCTCTTCTATCATATTTGCACCTCCTTCACAAAAGTCAAAACCTATATAAACTTTTCCTTTACATTCTATTTCATTTTTCTTCACTTCTCTTTTTCTCTTCTTCACTTCTCAAAAGAGAAGCCTTCACCTTCACCAAAACCCTAACCTCCTTCAAACTCCTCTTCATCTCCATCACCACAACAACCACCAACTCCCAAGAGATCACCAAGGTCATCTTCCTCCTCCTTCATCACCATAGGAACCACCACCACAAGGTCATCAACAACACCAAAGGGCTCCATCTTCTTCTTCATCATCAACTTCAATCACCACCACCATCACTCCCTCACCTCATGGAGACCAATCACTCTCTTTGGTGAGTGATCTTACTCATCTAGACTTAGTCAATTCTTAGTATACATGTGTATTCATATCATGTTCAATTATGTCTTCAAAATCATGTTTATTTGGTCATCAAACCCAACCCTAGAAAATCTGTTCTGTTTGCTGTTTCCAGTCGATTAGTCGACTAGACCTAGACATTAGTCGACTAACTTATTCTGTCCTGTGAAACACAATTCTAGGAAACACAGTATTAGTCGACTTACCTTAGTTCCTAGTCGACTAGAGGCCCTTAGTCGACTATACCCTTGACCCTAGTCGACTAACCCTTCCTGGACCAGAAACCTTAACTCTCTGTATCTCAGATTTAGTCGACTTAACATAACTGTTAGTCGACTTGTCATGTCTGTTAGTCGACTACCCATATGACCCTAGTCGACTAACTATTCCCTGAAACCAAACCCAACTCTCTGTTACACAGTTTTAGTCGACCAGACCCTACTGTTAGTCGACTAACTTCACTATTAGTCGACTACTCTTCCATCCTAGTCGACTAACTTTGCCTGTCTGTCATAGTTGATTCCTTTCTTGAATATGAACCTTATCCTCTAGACTTATATCATATGTTGGTGTTACTTGACTTATCACTTGACAAACATCATCTTCCCTTCTCTCTTTCTCTCTTCTCTTCACTCTACATATTTATATCACAGGTTATGGCGCATCCCGAGCTTCCGTGGATTTCGGATCTTTCGGCACTTTGGTGATTTAGGCGAGTAGTCTCGCCTCTATTTGAGTTTCCCGTTTCATCGGTCGATAAGTATTTCGCTTCTTATTTCCATATTCATGTATTGCACTACAATTGCTTATATTATGGTAGCTTCATCTTGTACTTGTACCATGCTTATGATATGCTTGCTTCTTTATCGTATACCATGCGTGGCCGACCCTTCGTGGTCGTTGGGCTTTGAGTCACTTCCATGTTACTACTTGTCATTGCTTCAGACTTGTTAGTTGTATGCTCCCTTTTAACACATGTATATCACCTGACCATCTAGTATGTTATCACCTGACCACCTGACATGCCACTATCTGG
Organism: Agave tequilana; assembly: GCA_038442645.1. Classification (NCBI taxonomy): domain Eukaryota; kingdom Viridiplantae; phylum Streptophyta; class Magnoliopsida; order Asparagales; family Asparagaceae; genus Agave; species Agave tequilana. The sequence goes on from JAVJIF010032294.1 coordinate 28,199, forward strand.
CAAGACCATCTTGTTATGTCATGACTTACCCAGACTTATTATCAATCCATTGTTATGCATGTTACTTGATATACATCACCATTTATCATGCTATCTCTTGACACCAAGCATGATACACCGATTCTTATAATTATCACGATAAAGGGAATGTAGTACCTGATTACTGTTATGTACTGATCACTGTTATGTATTCTTGTTATGATATTGCTCATTCCCGAAATCTGATAATTATGTTCATAAGCTATAAAAAGGACAACTTGTATGGGTATGGGAGGAAGTGATGGATGCCGGAATGATATCTTGCTTATAGTGGTGGGTATAAAAGTATGTATATACATATATATATATGTACTGGCGGTAGTGAATCTGAATTACTGAATAGGGGGACTTTGGGCCTCCAAAGCCGGTTCCAGGTGTATGGAAACCACTATAAGAAGTTCTATCAGTTCTCCATCTACTTCCGTTAACAACCCTCGACTTACTTATATATGGATGTATGTGGGTTGGCCGTACACCAGGTCACATACCGAGATATATGGGTCAGACGAGTATAATAATAATAGGTGTTTCCTGTGACCCCAGTTATGATTACTGTTATGATTCCTGTTTTGATACCTGTTATGCACTCTTGTCACATCTGTTATGTATTCTTATTATGACTACTTTGCAACTCTGATTCTATACGCTTAGATATTCGGTGGCATGAGATAACGGTATATAGATGAGGGTTTCCTTGTTTGGATTATTCCTTCGATGTACTAGTCTCATGGGACCGTAACCTAAGCGTATACAATCAATTTTGCTTGTGATCAGTTTTACTTCGGATTTCCTGTTTTACGATTGTTACGTTATACCCGTTCTTATATATACTTCATTTGTGTTCTAACCCTCCTGTCTTCTGTACTCGACTCTTGTACTCACCCTTGGTTCGCCACCGGGCTTTTGCATCCTACTCGCCTGGGGAGTTTCACTGACTCCCCTGGATTCTCATGTCCAGGTCATGGAGCTTAGAGCGTGGCTTCTCCCTGTTGCTGCTCAGAGTAGCGCAGCGGTAGCGTGGATCTCCAGTCGACCGTCCAGGGCCACATCCTTCCAGGCCCCTGTATGCCTCTCGAGTTTCCTCTTAGCAAACTCGTGAGTGCTCTTTTCTATTCATACTTGTACATTTCCTTGTCTACTTGTATGTGAGTACCTTTGTACTGTTCATATCTATGTATATGTTGTACTCCTTTGTACTGTCCCTTTATGTATATTCCTTGTACTCTCGCATTTGCGCATATCTGTGATGTATTATTATTGTAATATTCATCACCTCTGGTGATAACTCTGTGATTGTATATATATATGTGTTGGAATGTATAATGCACCATTTGCTTCCGTACTCTGATTCTTATCTGTACTGATGCTTAGCGTATATACGTGGGGGCACTTTCTGACCTGCGTATATACGTCGCAGTGACGTCCCCGTATCAGCGGGATCGGGGCGTTACATCAAGTCTTCACCGTCGATTGGGGTTCCGGGTCATCCGTTGTTTCCCAAGACAGTTACCCACGCGTCGGCCTCTTATTGGGTTCAGGCGTTAATGCTCTTGCATGCGGAACCGACGCTGGCGGTTGAAAAAACGGCGCACTTCGACGGTTTCCAAAGCAGCGCTCCACGCGTCCGTTTTTGATTGGGCTTTGACAGTTGTGCGCGACGGTTCCGATTGATGCCCCATTAATGACAGTTATTAGGGACTGCCTATAAATAGAGTGCACCCTCTCCCTCTTCAACAATCCAACTTAGACTGTTTTCATTTGTTTTGCTCCGAGAGAAGTCTCGCCTTGAATTATCTTTCAGAGAACCGTCTTCATGGGTGAAGGTGACCCCGTGGATGAAGATGACCCAGAGCTCTCATGCCTCTGTTTGGTCTCTTCAGAAGGAATCTTCTCTCATGTCATCTTGCGCACCCGCGTTTGGATGCAGAGAGGTCGACTCTGGACAGAGGTTTCTGCTGGTATGTCACCCCGATGATGTCCATAGCCTGTATTTGGCATAGGCATCTGAATGAAATTCTGGTGCATTCCTATTCTGGAATTTGCGCCGGTGACGCGGGCTCTTGACGCTGGCTTTGCTCATGGCTATTGCCTTGGCGCGTTTCAGACCTGAATCTTTCAACTCCTGTTCACCCAACAGAGAGATGGCAATTTTCGGCGTTTGAAGTTTTCGCGTCTAGTACATTAGACGCAGGTGCAAACTGAGACCGCGTTTGAATCCTGGGCGTGGCACAGTTTTGACTCGCGTTGTTCTGCTGACGCGATGGTTTGACTGTGCAGATCATTTCCGCGTCTGAAGTCTTCAATGACTGCCGCGTCTGTTACTAGTTTTCTTTTGTTTTAGAGTATACTAAGTTCCAGATTTTCTGATTCTCTTATTTGTTCTTTGCAGGTTCGCTGGTCTCCTGGAAGAGTGCTTCAACCGGCGAGCTTGCTCAATGTTCGTTTGTAAGAGAGTAAATTATGGTCCTCGGTTTGTAAGAGAGTAAATTATATCTCTGACGAGGACCCAAATCTCGCCAAGGTCTCTTCAGATCTCCTGCACCACTCTTGCCTGATGGCAAGAGATGGTCAGGTCAAGTATGACGGCGAGGAGGTTCCGGCGGTTGCGGTGGCGGAGAGGATCCTCTTCCTCTCCCATCTCAGAAGTAACATCAAGGACAGTCCATGTCCTTTGGATGGCCTGCTGGGGAAAGATCAACTCTTGAACGAAGGGTTGCAGGCTCTTCTGTTACCACCGGACCTCAAGAACACCATTGCTCCTGGCTTAGTCAGCTAGGGCGCTTTCGAAGTTGGCGTCGTGCATCAAAGTGCAATCGGTTCCAACAGTCGCCACAATTCGGCACTTCTCCAGACATCATGCACTAAGGATCAGATGCGGATTCAAGGAGTGAGTACGGCCTCAGAGAGAGAGAGAGGGACTTCTTTGTACTCCTTAATTGTAACACTCAATCTTATTGTATAAGAGAGCGTTTTGTATCACTTTCATGTGTTTGGATATGAATAAAAGTGACACTTTTCTTTTTGCCTCTTTCTGTTGTCTTGAATGTTTTGTTTTAGAAGCAAAAGAATGATTTTGGTGGACCCGCCACTTTTTAAAAGAAAGTGACAGGGGGAATGCGTACTCCCAGAGAAGGTGAACTTTTGTCAAGTGTCTAGGATTGACTTGATTCAAGGTTAGCTGGGAAATTTGATAAAACATTGTCATCGGTGTAATGTTAACCTAACAATGTCTTTAGGTAGGTGGACCTGTTATTCTGTTGAAGAGAATAACAAGTGAAACTAGACCCGTGAGGAATCTAGTAAAGCTTTTACCGTTAGAGGTGTGATATTAACTTAACGGATTGGAGATAGTCTTGTCAGAAGTGTGGTGTTAACTCGACAAGGATGTGAGTCAGAGGTGTGATATTAACTTAACTCAGAATGTCACTGTCATAGGTGTAATGTTTACTTAACAGTGAGGTAATGCTAGAGGTGTGATGTTGAACTTAGCATTGGTCATCTCGACTTAGACGAGGAAGTCGAGGAACGGTCATGGCCATAGGTGTATTGTTGAACTTAGCGATGACTCGGATGCTAGAAGTGTAGTGTTAACTTGGCATCGTCCATTTCAGCTTCGATACGGAAGTCTGAAGAAAGGTGACTATCAGAGGTGTGATATTAACTTGACAGGCACTCGATGTACTGCTTAGAGGTGTAATGTTAACTTAAACAGTAGTTTGTCAGAGGTGTAATGTTAACTTGACAAGAATTGGCTCGTGATAAGAGCAATTTGAGGACCTGTCATTCTATTGATGAGAATTGACAAGTGGAATTTGAAATGCCAGAGGTATAGTGTTAACTTGGCAAATTTGAGAGTTTGTTACTCTATGCAGAGTTAATGTTGACTGATTTTTCCTGCACACAAAAATTAGAATATTAGATTAAGAATAGATCGTGCGAGGAATCAGTTCTAATCCGCGGTAGCAGGGCTATGCGGGTCGTGATCCTCAGGGAGGGACTGCGATAGAAGCGTTAAGCAAGTTTCTCTAAAAATTTATCTTTTTTAGTTAATTTGTTAGTCACGATGGTATTTACAAAGAAAAGTGGTATTTACAATGAGTTGTGGGAAAGAATATTGGAGAGGTGTGGATTTGATCTACAAAAAGAAAAGAAAAGAAACGAAAAGAAAAGAAACTTACTTGAGATTGGTTGAAGAAAGAACGTGAAAACCTTACATGTTCTACCTTGCTTAGGAGGCGTTCCACGAATAGATCATAAGATCGATCTCAATCCCTGTGCACATTATATCGTCAAGCATACTCAAGTACGAAGTGATGCGTAGCTTGGAGGAGATGTCTTCATGAACTATCGCTGGTTCTCACAGAGCTTAGTTATACGTGCTTATGGAATCCACTTGCATGTTCATCAACAACCACAAGATCACAGAGAAAAGAAAAGAAAAACAAAATAAAAATAACACATAAGAATAAAGAACAAAAAGAAAAGTAATTACCTTTATTGCTTTAATCAATGGCAGAGAAAAGAAGATACATCGGTGTCACGCTCAATATAATCCTCTCTCTCTCTTGAAAAAAAAAGAAAAGAAACCCTAATTTACAAAAGAAGAAAACCTAGAAGAAACCCTAATTTTGGCCCTTGGCTCTTCTCTGGACGCTGGACACCCTTTGCGTTGCACTGCAGGTGATATTTATAGGTGCAGAAGGCTACAGAGTTCCGGACGAAACTGCCCACGAAAATTGGGATCTGGATGAGATCAAAGTACCGCGTTTCCGCGGCTTTTGCCGCGGATCCGCGGCACTTTGGTGACGTCTGGCCACGCGCTTTGGCGCGTGGCCTCTCCTGGTCCGTCCCTGTGGGCTTCTGCTTCTGGAATTTTGATCCTGACCTTTTAATCTGGATTTTCGAGATAACTTGGTAATCAAGTTACTCTTAATCCAGATTTCTTCAAATTTTCTTCCCACGAATTTTCTTCTTATCTTGGCCTTTTATCCTCATCCTGCATGTGTTTAGGGTTAGATAGAAGTCTATCCTTCCTAATCTCTGATATATGCAACTTTTAGCCCTTGTATTTGCATTTTGACTCTTTGTATTTGCGCTTTTTCACCTGGGCTTCAAACATGGGCTTGGATCTGGGCTTTGGGCTCTTTAGGCTTTATTTATTGCTAAAATAACAATTCGAGGCCTGCACACCATAAATTACAAATTATTAATAAATGTGCAGAATTAAATGAATAAATATGAAAATGTGATGGTAAATATGATGATAAAAATGCACTTTTGACTACCAATCACACCCCCACACTTATCTTTTTGCTCGTCCTCGAGTAAAAACAAAGAAAAAAAAAAGAAATGAAAAGTTAATCTAACCTAACTCACTTTCGTAGGAATCACGATTGCACTTAGCACGTGCAACAAGCCGTTAAACCTCTAGGTTACCCTAGAGGACGAGTGTTGTCTCGTGAGGGTTTTCAGCGGATTGCACCCACAAAATCCATAAAAAGAAAAATATTTGAAATACGTTTGAAGAAACTAAGTAGTCTATAAGTTTTAGGATCCTCATTTTTATTCATTCTTTAAACTTAGTCTTAATAAAGTTAATTGTTTTCCATTTTAGGTAAGAATTAAAATTGAATTGCTAATATAGTCTTTTTCGTTACCAAAAGTAATATGCATCCTTATTTATACTAGGAATTCCTTGACTTGGACTCTCATGCCTCTTTATTATTAATATATATATATATATTTATTTATTTTTTTTTTTTTTTTGATATGTATAACTCATCTAATTTTCTTTCGTATAAGTATCAAGGCTTCTTGAGGCCCTAATACCTAACTAATTGATTATTAGATGTGTTAGTACATAAATTTTTCCTTAGTTCCCTCGGACTTTCTAATCCACCCATGTAGCGAACTTAAAGTCGATGACTCCCAAACGGTCGGTCTTAGGGCACCAGGTGAGAAAACACCCCGCGGACTCAAATTCGAGTGAACTAGGCCACAAAACTAAGGTTTTTTTTTTTTTACTCACCTTTAGGCGTGAATACTTATGCTTCTTGAGGCACATGTATCCGGCTTAATTAGTGATAATTTTTTTTTATTATTATTATTATTTTTTTTTTAATATATGAGGCACAAGGGTCTTTGTCTTAGAATCCTAGATATGCATTAGGTACGCAAATTCCCTTAAGGTAAAAATTAAGACTAATTAATTATTCAACTTCTCTCCTATACCTAAAATTAAACAACTTATTTATTTTGACCAAGTTTTGAGAAATCCTAATCATGATTTTCCTAATCCTTAAAACTAACTTAGATTTCTTTTCAAAAAATAAGTCAAAATATTTCCTTTTTATAACATTTTTTTTTTTAATTTTTTTTTTATTAGCAATGGTGTTAGTTTCTACCTATGTTAGTATGTTAGTAAAGCCCACCCCCACACTTATCTCATGCATTGTCCTCAATGTATGAATGTATGCATATATGCATGAAACAGAACAAGGGAAGGCGGAAATTACCTTAGGGTGGTGGTTCCGGAGGTGGTCTAATTGGTCCACGAAATGCGGCCCAATCAAGATAACATATAATTTGGTGGAACCCACCAGAAATTTTCCTTACATAACCCACTAAAATATATATATAATCATTTTTTAGAATTTCCACCCCATCGAATTCCTAATTTCATAATAAATTTCAGAGTTAATTGTCTCAACCTCCTTGTCCAAAATGGAGTATGAAAAGATGGAATGATTGACTTGGACAATATAGGTGCGGGAACGAATACCGACTCAGGGAAGAAGCTCAAATCAAGTAGGGCTCAGGAGTCGGGCTAGGTTCAAGAATTGGGTCCAAGTCAAGAAATTGAAACTCAAGTCCACAATCTTCTTCCCACAATGGAATATGACCTAATATGGATGATATCTCTTTACTTCCAATATTAAGGAATTCTAGCTCATCGCCATACAATTCTTCAAAACTAAGGTCAACGTCTTTCATCAGAATTGTACAATCAGTTTCAGAAGTAAAGAGATTGTGAGAATCTAGGTCATGTTCAAGTTCTAATTCGGAAAGGAAAGACTTGCCAAGTTATCAGTATTTGAAGTTTCAGCAAGTTCACATGATGGTACTGAATTAGAATCTTGTTGTCCAAAGCAACTTGGTTCGTCGGATTTAAAGAGTGGTCAGCGATATCAGAATCAGCCGGACGGAGAGAACGTAAGCATTGAACCATCAAATCTATGTCATGATCACGGGCTAATTGAGCCTCAGTCATGGCATCAAGCATCCCTTCATAGTCGATAGGTGCTTCTTGTTGAAAATAGGAAGGGTACTCGTGATAAAGTTGTGAGTCGGTGGACTCACGTATCATCATGTCTAAAATTGATGGTGATTTTGCTTGGACTCATTCCTACTCATCATTTCCAAGATAGATGGATTTCTATTCTGAATGGGTGGATCAGAGTATGAATCTTGGGAATATTGTGGACAAAGTGGATACGGAGGACAAGGTGGTTGAACATTAGACTCGGGGGACTCGAAACCCCATGAACTCTGTGACGAGTTGAAATTATTATGAAAGTTATAGTCATAAGATGGAGGGTGTGGGTTATATTCATTCGGATAAGACCATTCCGGCACACTAGATTGGTCAAAATTAGGGTATGCCGGGTTGGTAATATCCGAATAATAGTTAGGGGGTAATATGGGATTAAAATGGAATTATTATTATATGCCATATCACACCAACACAAACAAAACAAAAAGAAAACAAACAAAGAAGAAAAATTTCTAACCTAAGTTAGGTAGACCTAGACCTAGACGACTCCTAACTGATTAGACTGTCCACGGGAGGTAGGGTGCAGACTTTGACCACAAGTTAATCAGCCAGGTCGGGGCAAGAGTGGTGGGAGGTTTTCCGTCAAAAGACGTTCCTTAATTAAATAACCACCACACTTCGGGCTTTCGGCCCTCAATCCCCTTCCTAGACACTGATTTGGCAAGAGTCAACTTCCAGCACTGTTCCCCTTAGGATAATCTCCTAATTGAGTCCGAGATGTCCCTAGGGCCAACGTCTACTAATTTTTAAGTTAGGCTTGGGTTAGTGAGTGCTCGGATATGATTTTTGGGCTAAGGAAGGGTGATGAAATCCCCACCTTATCTTGTTAATGGGTTATGCCCTTAGATGAATTAGTGCAAGTGTACAAGATAAATAGATAAGAATCACTCAAAGCAGAAAATCAACCAAGAGATGAATCCTATTCTACATGCAATGCGTACGTACCTTGCTCCTCCAGCACTCTTCAACAGTAAATAAAAATAATTGAAAAGACACGTGCCTAATATGCAAACGTCTAATCAAATTTTTATTTTTAACAACCAATAATTACTGTTGAATTATTAGCAATTTACAGGTGTATCACAGAACAAAACAGAATATATCAATAAGCAGTATTTTAATTTACAGAGACCTGCAAAAAAATTCAGTGAGTAATTCACTGCAATTGCCGCGGATCCGCGGCTCTGGCCGCGTTCCGCGGCTCTGGCCGCGTTTCCGCGACAAAGTTGCAGGTCCTTGTGCTCTGCTTCGAGGGCAGAGGCACAGGATAGCTATATGTCCACTGCTGTGATAAGTTTCTGTTTCCTGTTCTCCAAACCTGCAAACAGAAAAGAATAAAGAATTAGTTAAAAATTAATTTTTTTTGTTTAGAGATAACTTACCGTCCCTCCCCGGCAACGGCGCCAATTTGTTGACTGATTTTTCCTGCACACAAAAATTAGAATATTAGATTAAGAATAGATCGTGCGAGGAATCAGTTCTAATCCGCGGTAGCAGGGCTATGCGGGTCGTGATCCTCAGGGAGGGACTGCGATAGAAGCGTTAAGCAAGTTTCTCTAAAAATTTATCTTTTTAGTTAATTTGTTAGTCACGATGGTATTTACAAAGAAAAGTGGTATTTACAATGAGTTGTGGGAAAGAATATTGGAGAGGTGTGGATTTGATCTACAAAAAAGAAGAAAAGAAAACGAAAAGAAAAGAAAACTTACTTGAGATTGGTGAAGAAAGAACGTGAAAACCTTACATGTTCTACCTTGCTTAGGAGGCATTCCACGAATAGATCATAAGATCGATCTCAATCCCTGTGCACATTATATCGTCAAGCATACTCAAGTACGAAGTGATGCGTAGCTTGGAGGAGATGTCTTCATGAACTATCGCTGGTTCTCACAGAGCTTAGTATACGTGCTTATGGAATCCACTTGCATGTTCATCAACAACCACAAGATCACAGAGAAAAGAAAAGAAAAACAAAATAAAAATAACACATAAGAATAAAGAACAAAAAGAAAAGTAATTACCTTTATTGCTTTAATCAATGGCAGAGAAAGAAGATACATCGGTGTCACGCTCAATATAATCCTCTCTCTCTCTTGAAAATAAAAAGAAAAGAAACCCTAATTTACAAAAGAAGAAAACCTAGAAGAAACCCTAATTTTGGCCCTTGGCTCTTCTCTGGACGCTGGACACCCTTTGCGTTGCACTGCAGGTGATATTTATAGGTGCAGAAGGCTACAGAGTTCCGGACGAAACTGCCCACGAAAATTGGGATCTGGATGAGATCAAAGTACCGCGTTTCCGCGGCTTTTGCCGCGGATCCGCGGCACTTTGGTGACGTCTGGCCACGCGCTTTGGCGCGGGCCTCTCCTGGTCCGTCCCTGTGGGCTTCTGCTTCTGGAATTTTGATCCTGACCTTTAATCTGGATTTTCGAGATAACTTGATAATCAAGTTACTCTTAATCCAGATTTCTTCAAATTTTCTTCCCACGAATTTTCTTCTTATCTTGGCCTTTTATCCTCATCCTGCATGTGTTTAGGGTTAGATAGAAGTCTATCCTTCCCTAATCTCTGATATATGCAACTTTTAGCCCTTGTATTTGCATTTTGACTCTTTGTATTTGCGCTTTTTCACCTGGGCTTCAAACATGGGCTTGGATCTGGGCTTTGGGCTCTTTAGGCTTTATTTATTGCTAAAATAACAATTCGAGGCCTGCACACCATAAATTACAAATTATTAATAAATGTGCAGAATTAAATGAATAAATATGAAATGTGATGGTAAATATGATGATAAAAATGCACTTTTGACTACCAATCAGTTAACAAGCAAAGTTTATACCCGACAAAGGGTATTCATTACCAGAGGTATAGTGTTAACGTAGTAATGATTGCATTTTGTGGTCCTACCATTCTATGGACGAGAATTGGTAAGGGATTTTGGAGGAAAGAGTGGACTCGAGTCCACTTAGGATTTTTAGCAACCCTCAGCTATCAACAGATTTGACATGCCTTTACCAACTGCCGTTTGAGTTGGGCTAGCCATGCTATTCCCCTCAGCATGATGAGTTGTCGAGGACTTATGTTGGGCTTAAAGGCCAACATTTTCCTCTATCCTTAGCCGTCGAGGGCGTCGGATCAAATGGGAACGTGTCCCTTAGGATTTTTAGCAAATCCTCAGCTGTCAACGGGTTTGACATGCCTTTACCAACTACCGTTTGAGTTGGGCTAGCCATGCTATTCCCCTCAGCATGATGAGTTGTCGAGGACTTATGTCGGGCTTAAAGGCCAACGTTTTCCTCTATCCTTAGCCGTCGAGGGTGTCGGATGTTTGATCAGAGGTGTACTTTTAACTTGATCGGAAGAAGAGTACTATTAAGGATAGTACTTCTTCAAGAATTTGCCATTGATCGGCATCATGAGTGTATCGCCATTTGAAGTTATGAGGCGATATGATCCATTTGAGTAGACTGACTCTACTACAAATGGTCCTTCCCATTTGGGCTGAAATTTTCCTTTTGTCTTGTGCGTCATGACCATAGGTCTTCGGACAGCTAAGACAAGGTCGCCTTTCTTGAAAGTTCGCGCTTTGACTTTCTTGTTGAAGGCTCTGGTGATACGAGCTTGGTAAAGCTCGATTTGTTGTTGGGCCTGCAAACGCTTGTCGTCTAAGGCTTCCAACTCCTGGAGTCGCTGCTGATACTTCTCCTCAGTTGTCATTTCCGCTGTCAAGGCGACGCGTAGAGAGGGAATTTGTATTTCCAATGGAAGGACGGCTTCGCATCCGTATACCAAGGAAAATGGCGTGGCTTTTGTTGGGGTTCGCACCGTTGTGCGGTAGGCCCATAAGCATTCACCCAGCTTGTCGTCCCAGTCTCGTTGACTTTTCGAGACGAACTTTTTGAGAAGCTTGCCAATAGTCTTGTTGAAGGCTTCTGCAAGACCGTTAGCAGCAGGATAGTATGCCGTTGAGGACACACTCTGGATTCTGAACTTCGCGCAGAATCTCTGGAAAGCCTGGCTGATGACTGGGGTCCATTGTCATGGATGATACGCCGAGGCACACCGAAGCGGTAAATAACGTGATGTTTCACGAACTTGATCACGTTAGAAGATTTCACCTCTTTCAAAGGGATAGCTTCGGCCCACTTAGAGAAGTAATCGGTTATCGCTAGAATGAACCGATGTCCTTTCGATGATGGTGGGCTGATAGGGCAACCACGTCCATCCCCACATTTCAAACGGCCAAGTAGAGGTCGTAGAGTGGAGGTACCCTGGTGCTTGATGGATGAAATCGCCGTGTATTTGGCAGGCGTGACATTTCTTAGCATAAGTGACAGCATCGGTGATCATCTTGGGCCAATAGTAACCCATCCTTTGGAGTCGATGTGCCAATTTCGGGCCAGGTTGATGAGCTCCACAAGTATCATCGTGGGCTTCTTTCAATACTCCTTGGGCTTCTTTTGATGAGAGGCATCGGAGCAGGATCCCCTCATGCGATCGACGATACAATGTTCGCGAAATCGCATTATAGTAGAATTTGGGGGCTTTTCTCCGAATGGCGGCCGCCTCCTTGGTGTCTTCGGGCAGAATGCCGTATAAGACAAAATCAATGTAGGGGAATCGCCAGTCTTTAAGCCCTGAAGCGGTCGACACTTCAAGTGTTTCTTTACCGCGACGATCTTCCGCTGACCCCGGGTAGTCTCCGAGGGGAATTTTTGGACAGTATAGGTCGTGGCTATAGACGAATACTTTCTCCATTGCTCCAGCTGGAAGAGTTAAGGAAGCAGCGAGGGATGCGAGTGCATCCGCATGTGCATTTTGCCTGCGCGGTACATGGTCGATGTAGAAGTTTGAAAACCTTTCGGCCATGTGAATTGTCGCGTTGTAGTATGGTACTAGATCTTCATGTCTGGCCTCGTACTCTCCGCGAACTTGGCTGACGATGAGTTTAGAGTCACCGTAAGCCTCGAGATTTTTAACGCCAATCTCATCGGCGAATTGCATCCCAATCAAAAGAGCGTTGTATTTCGCCACATTGTTGGAACAAGGCTCCATTAGCGAGACAGCTCGGGGATCACATAATTTTGTGGGGAGACAAAGTACTACTCCTACCCCGCCACTATGTGTCCCTTGGGCTTGTCCTTGATGCACCGTCGAAAAAAAGTTGCCATACTTGACTTTCGAACAACGTCTGAGTCAGGCAGACTTCGGCGGCCTCGTCTGGGAGATCCTCATAGAGTTTGGCTGCCCTCGGATCTGGGTGTTCAGCTAGGAAGTCCGCCACCGCTTGCCCCTTAATAGCCTTTTGTGGCAGAAAATGCATCTCATATTGTGATAGCAATATGGCCCATTTTGCCAGCCGGCATTTAGTGAAGAAGGCTTTGTCATAAGTAACCTCAGAGGGTTGACTTTTGATATGACATTTATAGTCTGGCCTACCAGATAGTGTCGCATTTTCTGAATGGCGAACACTAGTGCCAAACATTCCTTCTCGATCGGGTTGTACCGATGTTCGGCTCCGATCATTGTTCTACTCAGATAGTAGATTGCCTGTTCTCGTCCTTGTTCATCATTCTGAGCTAGTAGAGCTCCCAGGGAATGATCCATTGCTCGGACGTACACCAGGAAAGGCTTTCCGGACACCGGAGCTGCAAGGACTGGTGGTTGGGTGAGGTAGTGTTTGATCTCCTCAAATGCTTTTTGACAAGCGTCGTCCCAAATGAATGAAACACCCTTTTTCATCAGCTTGGCGAAGGGTTGGCATCTCCCGGAAAGGTTTGATATGAACCTGCGGATGTACGCCAATCGTCCTTGTAATCCCCTGAGCTCCTTGAGGCTTCTGGGGGGTTGCATCTCTTGGATAGCGCGGACTTTCTCTGGATCCAAATAGATTCCTGTGGAAGTCACAACAAATCCTAGGAATTTGCCACTGGCTACCCCCAGGAAGGATTTGGTGGG